>JADQWA010000061.1:42500-85000 GCA_018344505.1 Nebria ingens riversi | reverse complement strand
TAAATTTGTAATTAAATATGTATTAGTGCTCGCGTTAATGCCTCCAGCTCATTGTAGTTTGGCCTAAACTAATTTTATTAGGGAAATATGTTTAGAATTATATCTATTTTATTTATATAAATTAGGAAGTTTAAAATTTCGATTGCAATATGAAATAATAAATTTATGTGAATTCTGACAAATGTACTAACGTTAGAATATAAAACGTGATCTTGTTTATAAGTTGTTTATATTCTAGAGATCTTAAGTATTTATATAAAATTCGTATACACCAGACGGTTGTTATTTCACACTTTAGTTCGATCTTAAAATTAAGTAATCTGCTACAGACGAAAAACATTCTTTTTATTCTCGTTTTTATTATACATATATATATAATAAAAAAAAAAGTGTGTTGCATGTATGTGATTCCTGATACTTCTATAACACCCTCTTTCAACTAATGCCTTTCCTTAGAGAGCATAAAGAATATATAAAATGAAATAGGGGTGGTTTTGGTCTCAGGTGTGTTTTGTTATCTGCGGCCGTGCACGCGAGCTCTTTCATTTTAAAGAGCTCGTGTGTATGCGTGTGTAAGTGTGTCTGTCCCTAATCTTTTGCCAATGACACTATCCATTACTTTGCCCAAAGGAGATTAAAATTGATATTTACGGCAAAAAATATAATCGCTAAGGAAGCCAATTATATATTTTCTTTTCCCCTTTATATAATTTTATATTTCGGAAAACTAAGTTTAATAAAAAATCAGCTTTAAGAAAAGACGATATACAAAATGAAATATTATAAAAGGCGTAATAATAAACAGGAAGAACGTAATTTCACGCGAACCAGTTGATGAAAAAAGCATTTTGACATAAATATTAATCTACTTTACAGCGCATTTTCTTATTAAAATTTCACACAACGACGTCGCCGCCGTTGGGACGCGTGAACGCCTAGGCGTTACTGCACCGGATAAATTTAAACAGAAAAATGTGGATTTTGTTTACCAAAAATCTACATTTAGATCTGTAATCTACAGAAATATATATATATTTAAAAAGTTATTACTACAATTACCCTCAATTCATCGCAGAATAGTCGAAAATTAAATTGATTTACTCTCGATTCACATCTCCCTGATTAACAAACATACACGTACATTTGTTTCACACCTCCCTGATTATGAAAACTATATGTGGACTTTAGTTTCGCGCCTCTCGGATTACGAATATATTTACTCTATAAAATATATATAAATATCTTAATCAATCAAAATCGAAATTTAATATAAAATCGTTTCACCTCTCCCTGATTAGCAATAATTTTACCAAAAAAATATGTTTTGCACTAGTTCCCCTATAGGTATTAAATATATGTTTAGACGTTTTTTTTTAGTAAAAGTGCGTGATTATTTAGATATTTTAAGATAAAAAAAAATCTTTTGTTCTACGCAACTGTACACCGTTCTTTGATCTAGATTGATTTATTATAGATGAAATATGAATGATTGTACAAATAAATATTCCAAATATAGACAGAGCACATTCTGTGAATTGTCTAAAAACCACCTGAAATATATAATAACTGGAAGAGGCACTACCAGGCCTACCCATGAGTGTAAACGGGCCGAGATAGCATGATATAGGGGGGTATATATGTCTCTTTCCCACACTTATGAGCATGCGCATTAGTGACGAAGCCACGTTATGTACAGTATCGTTAGTAAGTTTTAGAAGTGCAGAGAGTATGAAATATATGTGCTTAGCTTAGCTTAGGCTTAGATGGTTATTGCGAAAAATAAAATGGTGAAGCATTGCTGCATGGAATTCCTACGTTAACAAATCACCTATTTAATGAGCTAAACAGTCAATGATATATACTATTTATAACTACTGTTTTACTTGCCAAGCGGACTGTACCGACAGAGAGAGGTATACCCCTCCTGTGAATCTCTCTCGGCTCGCAGCGAGCACGTCAGTGCGTTCCAGTTATTATATATTTCAGTGCTAAAAACCAAGTAACACTTCTAGAGGTTCAGTGCGATTTTATTTATATGTGAATCTGTCAAAAAAAGCCTCTAAACATATATATATCAATTCATTGTTATCGACGTAGCGTAGAGTTAAAATTTAAAAACTTAACCGGTAAAAGTGGTAATGAAATTGGGTTGTTTGAGTGTTAAATTTCCCTAGGGATATTAGGATGGACCTAAGGGAATATGTTGGAAATAAAACCCATTTCTAAACAAGGAACGACACACTGTTTTCCCTTGAAAGCCATTAATCTCTATATGAAGAGTTATGAATAATGATGTAAACAGCACGATGTTTCGACACCTAGCGCTCGAAGCGGCGATAAAAGAAATTAAAATTTCATATACTATAGCGCGAATGCGAAACCCTGAAATTGCGCACCAACTCACACTTTTGGGGTGTAATAAATATGTAATAAAATAATAATAATTTAACAAAAAAAAAATGGTTTTCCATTTATAAAATCCGTTATACCGTGCTGCTCCAGATCTCATTTTATAAGGTCAATCTTTACTGTTTCGCAAGCGATTCTCGCCCGTAGTATAGGTAAGCCGTACGGTTCTGTTTTGGGGGTAATGGTGTGTGGGACCGAAATACATTTACGATAAAATTAGATTTTCGAAGATACTGGTGTAAACATTAGTACTAACTGTAGTATTGCCAGTGTAGTACACCGAATGACATGTGATTATTTAGATTAAATTTGAGAAAAATGTACTAAAGTTTTGGTTAAGTTTTTTAAAAGTGAAATATTTACAGGAAGTTCATTATTTGTTGGCGGTATTTACAAAATAGTGCGATGATTATAAATTGTGTTTAAAATGTTATAACAGTTTAAAATTATATAAATACAATTGATAATTTATTTAAATAATATACTAAAGAGCGTCTAGTGTCATTTTACTCTACAAATACAGTTTTAATTATAAATTAATTTAGAATTGTTAAATAATGTGATTTATATTAATATTTATTTAATACGTTTTACGCAAACAATATATATATATATATATATATATATATATATTATATATATATATATATATATATATATATATATATATATATATATATATATATATATATATTTTATATATATATATATATATATATATATATATATATATATATATATATATATATATATATATATATATATATATATATATATATATATATATTATATATATTATATATATATATATATATATATATATATATATATATATATATATATATATATATATATATATATATATATATATATATATATATATACATATACATATATATATATATATATATATATATATATATATATATATATATATATATATATATATATATATATTAAAATCGCCAAAACATATTTTTAAACAACGATTTGCTGGTTAATAAATAATCAAAATATATTTTTACATTTACAAATTTAAATATGAGAAGATCTATAAATATGAAAAACTTACAGAAATTTAGACAATTCCGTGCAAAATAAAAATATAAATACACAAATAAATAATATTTCTCAAAAACACGTCGACAACATGACTCATAAATATTTTTAGACTAAAAATAATTCGTTAAAACTCAAATCAAACAGTAATTTCAAATTTGATTTACGACTAAAATACCCTAAAATTAAAAATTTAATTTTAACATATAATAGTTAATAATCTGATAACCACGTCTATAAGACACCTTATACGTTACTAAGTCGTCATTTCGACTTTACATATATATATATATATATATATATATATATATATATATATATATATATATATATATATATATTTGGTTGTAAATTATTATAAATTTGGCGTTCCTGTTACGTCACCAGGTAACTTAGGTGTGCAATAAAGCTGTTAACTTACATGTGTTTAATCTAGACTATAATTAAAATCAACAATAGTAAAAATCTAGAAATTTAAATAAATTGAAGATTGCGAAAATAATCATAACAATGACGAACGCAACATGTGCGCGAGTGTTGAGCGAATGGTTGTACTGGGTTTGGACTAGCACAACAAACAGTGTTGCCATTAATAGAATGTGAAAACATAAACTTGTTTGAATTCGCATTGTAAATCGCCAGAAACAACATATATAATGTCCAAATCGGCAATGTTACGAACGAGACGCCGTGACGTTAACGTCAAACCAAACCGTAGGTAAGTTTTCGTTTAATAATAATTACTGAGTCATACATAAGAGAGCACTTCATAATTATTCAGTTGAAATTCATTAGAAGGTTTAACTTCCGTTGGTATTTCGATGCCTGAATTAGGTTATTGTAAATATAACGTAACAATCGCAACCAAACCAACAATTAAACATTGCGGATTGCATATATCTAGGCGTAAATCCCCATATGTTAAATTCAATTTAATAATGCTAAATTTCCCTAAATATTACAAATTACTGATTAATATACCCTAATTATTTATAATATTTAAAACATTGTCAAATTTCTATATAGTTATTTTTATAATATATATTATTTGTGATCTTGAATTTCCGCGCGGCCTTGAGTATATTTTTAATGTGCTATTAACCCAAAAAATAAATGTGAATCAACGAATAAAAAGTTAACGAACACAAAACAACAAAGTGTTGTGTTTAATCTGTCAACGAGAGACACAAACGAATTATTAGTTTATTTTTCAAACACATTTGTTGAAATAAAAAATAACGAACTCAAATATTTTATTAGCCAATTAAAATATTTAATTTTTTCTTTTTATATTTGAAGCTAAGCGTAGTTTTATTTTATTAAGTAAAACGAAAGAAAAACATTTTTCCGACTTTTCTAAACAGATGTGTCGATAAAAATCTTAAATATAACACGAAATATTTAGATTTATAAAATGATTTAGTTGCGCACTGGTAGGCGCATTGCTAAACTAAATAAATATGTAAAAATAATTTTAGTAAAATGTTCAATATTAGTGGATGAGTTATATAGTAAATCATAATGAAGTTATGCGGCGTTGTGTTGGTAGAATGTGATATCTAAGATGGATTTTTGCCAATATAATTATTAGAAGTGCAAAGGGCACTGAAAAGTGTTTAAGTGTTCTTTCCGAAATTCAATAAAATAGTTAAATAATTGGATATATCTTTTTAACTTGTAAGAAATATAAATGCAATTTTGGAATTAATTATATATTTTTTAAAACATATTAATTAAAATATCTTCAGAAGAACTTTAAAGTGTCAAGTTTATAAACAAATAATGCATAATATACTAAAAATAGATATGGAGGACTTTTATTATTCACCAAAGTAATCGTTGAAAATGTAATTAATATTTAATTAAATGTTTAAAAAATATCTTTTATTTATAGATTAGACCGAAAATCGTCTCGGGGTATGATTTACGAAAACGAAGAACTTCGATTGAAAACCATAAATATTAATGCAGAAATTGAAAGAGGTTTGTGTTACCCCATTTATAGGAATTTGCATGATATATATTTCTATTGCAGGACAATCTGATATTAAAAAGCTCAGGCGTGAAAATGAACAACTACGAAAAGAAATTTGGTGTCTCCGAGACGAATATGAGAAACTAGATAAGTTACTTAAAGAAAAAGATGATGAAACTGGTAGTAGTTGTAGTAGTGACACTGTAAGGCAATTATTTATTTTATAAACAAATAATTTATAACAAATAATCACTTTTATTAATATTCTAGGATTCCTGTACATCTTGTAGCGACTCAGAAGAGAATGAACAATCCCAAAATATAGAGAACGTCCAGAAAACAACATTAAATAATTTACGAACTGAATTTGACCACTTATCTGTAGTCACAGAGGAGACTTCAGCTGAAAACTCAGATAAGAATTCATCTAGTGCGATTTCTCCTAAGGAAACCTGGAATATCATCGCTCCTGACCAAGGGTACCCAAACTGTGGCACGCTATCTAGTAGCAGAAGTACTCTACCCATAGACCAAATGCCTAAACATTTTTTCGCCCCGCTGAAAACTAGTAAAAGTTACGAAAACTGCACTGAAACTCAAGCTTTAGGGCTGTCAAGTTGGAGTCTTGGTAGTACAGCTAATTGGTCACCGTTTCCGAATACTAATTTTATTAATTTTGACCAAAATCCATTAGGAAATTCAATTTTTCAGCAAAAACATAAACATCTAACGACTCAAACTCCATCTGGGTTTGTTACGAATTTAGAACAACCTATAGGGGTGTCCCAAAACTTAGAAGCTTGTAAAAAAACCTCAACTGATATTTTAGTTAAAACAGATACTTTTCCGCATTTTTCTAAAGATTCTTCTACGAATTCGTTTATAAATGGAGGTAATTTGGAAGAGCTGTTGCAAGATATTGAGACGATATCGCAAGATATCCTTCAGATTTCGTCGCAAGAAGGAAAACTAGAAGCCTTAGGACAAACAATCGGGAACTTTCCAGGAGATTGTGGTGAAAATCGACCGTATAAAAGTGAAATTAACGTTGTACTTATGCCGAAAGCGATGCCTTTAATAGGATTTGATAAATACCAGAATTTAAAATCGAGTATGGAAAGTTTAGATGCGAAATCATTTGAGAACTTTAATTTAGAAGACACAGAACTAGATATACCTGGAGCCCATAGTGTAAATGATCAATTAACATTAACCAGAAATGTACCAAACTTGATTGATAATTCTCTTTTATCTAGAAGTGACCTGATTCCAATATCTAAAATTAATCCAAATGAACAAATATCCAGAAATGTTCAAACCCCGACTGCAAATCTACTATTATCCAGAAATATAGCGAATGAAAATCTACTAACATCCAGAAATCCAAATGAGAGTATAACCAAATCCAGGATTAACTCAAATCCAAATGAATTAACATCTAGACAAATCCCAAACTTAAACACAAATATATCAACACCTAAGCTCATACAAAATCAAAACGAAACATCTAGAAGCATCCAAAATCCAAACGAAATTCTTACTTTACCCAAAACCACACCAATAACCCCCATTCATAATACCCCATTAATCAGAACACTTTCACTATCAAATGATACATCCAAAAACGAATCGCTTTTACTATCAAAAATGTTACCAAATGATTCTACACCAACATCCAAAACGATTCCAATTGAAGCACCAAGACCCAGAACTCCTAAATTCCCTAACGACCTAACTTTCACTCCAAATTCCGACCCAAGTCCAAATGACGCAATTATCCACCAGCAAATACCAAACTTACAGCGCCAACCATCCAATCCGTTTTTCTACGGCACTTTTGGGAACTATTCAGATCAATTTTCAAACCGATACAATCCCGAAACGTTTGCGCATGACAATTTTGGATTTAAGAACGAAATCTTGCAACAATCTTCGAGTAAATTAGATGAAACCGATCAAGAAAAGATGAATTTGAAAACAAATTTGGATAATGAAACTGCTGAGAAGAATAGTTCACAAGTTAAAGATGGAAAAACCGAGATTGGAGACGATAAAAGTAGTAAAAAGGAGGAGCAAAAAAGTCCGAAAAATCGTCGAACTAGAAAAGTTTCGATTTATTTCAAAGGAAAAAAAGATAAACTTGCTAGAAGCTTAAGTTTAGATACGAAAATATCGCAGAAGAATCTAGAAAATTTAGATAAATCCCAAAAAATTGAAGTTCCAAAAACACCATTGGATCCCACTTTCGGTTCACAAAAACTAGAACCAAAATCAGACTCAAAGCTTCAAGAATCCGACACAAAAACCTCATCCGATTCCAAAACATCGATCGATCGGAAACATCGTAAAAGTAGTTCAACGAGTCCCGAAAGAAAGCACATCCATGTCAAATTAGAAGATGATAAAAACAGAAAGGGGCATAGAAAACGGCATAGGAAATCGGATAAACGCCCGAATCGGACAAACAGTATTGACCGCGGAGGTCGAGAACGAAGTTACTCAGTATGTACGGATCGCTCGAACATCTTAGACCATAAATTTGGACATTTTGATGAGTACACGAATTCCGAACGCGACCGATCGAATAGTTTAAGTAGTTGTGATACTGTGAAGTCTCGAAAAATGTCTGCGGTACCTCAATTTCAAGTTTCAGGGAAAATACCATGGTTCGGCTGTTGGGGTAATGGGTGTTTATAACTAATTCGAGTTTCCGTTATCCGAACTATGCTCTGATTTATAATATATATATATATATATATATATATATATATATATATATATATATATATATATATAAACCGTAGTGTAAATACAGTGTCATGAAATAAAAAATTTCGCGTTATCCGAATTAAATTCGAATATCTACAAAATTTATTCATATCATCTAATTTGTTGTTAGTTTAATTGCAATAATGTAATAAAATAATAAATATTCTTAGAATATAATAGAGATGTTGAACTGTAAATAAAATGGATAAAATTTTTATTTTTAATAAAAATAAAACTATTAATAACATTTAGCTAATTGGGGTATGAAATAAAACATTTGTATATCTGAGGCTTGTAAAAGTGTATAAACCGAGCATACAGGGGGTCAAATGCTTAATCCGGCCCTGTATGTATGTCTGGTATGTGTCAAATTGGAAAGTAAGATTCATCTTTCATATAAAGTACTGAACTCGTCAAAAAATAAGATAAATATAATATGTCATGTACTATATAGATGATATATATTTATCAAAGTGGCATAATATTTTTTACCATAATAAATATCAAACAAGACATTTACAAAGAAAAAACAACATTATATTCATAATAAACACACAAAAAATAACGCATATGAACCGTGTTTAGACAGTGTGAATTTTTGTATTAGATAAAATAAAGAATGTGATTTGAAACGAATTATTTTATAGGAATGTCGAAAATGTACAAAAAATGTCTTATAAATAAATAAATTCCTATTATATTGCGTTCAAATTCCTCATTTTGCACCGTTTCCAAACTAAACAACGCGACAATAATTTTATTTAGCATATTAGTGCGCTATGTAAACACCTAAATACTAAAATCATTTGATTCGAAAGTATTTATTTAGATTTTATAAAAATATTTCACAAAATATCTCAAAAATATTAAAAATCCGGATAAATTCGAATACGCGAAAGTATCCGGTTGTAAATATCGGGTTTACACCCGGATATCCGGAATTCGTAGACGTATAAGTACAAATATATATTTCATAAATAAAAATCAGTTTCATGAAATAATTTAAAAATTAACTTATTAATAATAGTTCGCTACATTCTTCAGGTAGCAAACACATAATTAACAAGTAATTACACCTGTACAGCAAAAATGGATAATGAGTTTGTTATGAACATATATTATTATGCAAATTCCTAACTGTACGCAGATAAAAATAGCAAAAAACACACAAAGATAAAGGTAAAAAATGTGTAAATTTCACTCACCAATATATAAAATAATTCCATAGATCAAACACTTGTATAAAAACTGCATTTTAAAATTGTTAGTACATATTTAGACATAAAATTAGAAAAAGTTGATTATAACCTCTCAACTAATTTGTATCTCACAAATACTGAGAAAATCCACAACATTCATTCGCCTAGAATCTCTTTATTTATATGATTGCATTAATCATCCCTATTGTTTGTTTATTTATAATAATTATCAAACATAGACAAGCAAAATCAACTAGTGATAGCGTAAAAAAATAGCGGAATATCAACAGAATATAGTCGCGAAAACAACTAGTTTAATCTTCAAGATGCCGAAAATACAATTACAGATTTATTTTGCACAATAATTAACACCTTAATTTAGAAAAGTACGAAAATTAACAACAGAAAACAAGAGGTTTTTTTTTGTTATCACTCAGCTCGGATGTTCGGTCGGTAACTGATGTCAAATGCCGGTAAAACAGTTACTTTACAGCGGTACTAAATTTATTTTGAGCCACGGTTATTTTACTAATCAATAATTAAACAAATAAACTCGAATACAAAATTTAAAAAAAGAATAAACAAAATCATTATTTAAACATGAATTTATATAAATTTTAAACCCAAACACTGCCCAAACTAAAAAAATAAAATACGTTGTGGTTCTAAACTTTTTTTGAGCCTGGCCTATGATAATAATAAAAATTCTCATTATTGTCGTCTTAAGCATCAATTTTTAATTAAAAAGCGTTACTAATGATTAAATTTAATAAATATCGCTAACTATTTAACGATTTGAACATAGATTCAAAGCTGTATTTGTTATAAGCAAAATACATTTCTAGTACTGTAAATTTGATGTTTACGTAAATATTACTGAAAATTGATTTAAAATATGAATAATTCTAATGTTTTATTGAGATTCTTTCGGGAATTTTGTTAATTGTATTAAATAAAGTATTAAAATATTTTTAAAATGTTCGGATTCTAATTTTGGTACGAAGTAACTCACGAATTCTATTTAATATCTTTATTTTGATTACAAAATTATTTAAATAATAACAGTATAAATAATCAAGGAAATATTTTAAATATTGTTGGCAAATATATTTACTTCAGTTTGGGCCAACATAAAAATAAATTCTACAAATTATACAAAAAAAAAGTGTAAAATAAAATATATCTACTAAAAATTACTTTACTACTTATACCTATTGAGTCCTTTTTACTAAAATTCTAACATTAAAATAAAATTGTATATTTGACAAAATGGAGGACGGAAAAATATTTCCAAAATTGGAATTGTTTGTATATCACTACAAAATTGATCGATAAAATCATTTATATATAAATATGTATATATGAGAAATACTAAAAATAGAGTAAGACGTCATTTTCTCATATTGTATGACGTCTTGTGCTCCAAATGCTATAAGACAATACCGAACTTGGTTTTAGAATATTAAAAAGTGTATCCTAATATTATTTATTAATACTGATTTTTCTACGAATTTTAAAACTTATTTAAACATTAATTTTTATATGTTTCGTCATTTCTGTTCCGTCTACGAATTTATTTTTGCTTTAAATTGAAATTAAATTGAGATTTTGGCAAGAATATATATAAACTAATTAATAAATCTCAATTTGTTCATAGAATATTTGGGGTATTATTGTTTAAAATGACGTCATAAACTAGCCGCCATATTTAAGTTCATTTGTTTGATATATGGAAACAAATATTGATTGTTAATCTTACCTTTACAGAGCTACAATCATCGGTATTTTCACTAAAATTACCTGGAGGATTAATAAATGTTTGTCTCTCAGTCTCAAACTCCATTTAATTCTGTGAATTTCGACTTCTGGTCGTGTTAACTTGCGCCAACCCAATTTTCAAACGACTTTTCTCACTGGCCAATGAATAACTATTTGGTGCCGGATTCCTGTATCCAGTCGCTCGTTTATTGTAACTACTTGAGCACTGTGAATCCGCTATAGATCTCCCATCACCTTCATCTCGTCTGCTCATTTCCGAAAATGGCGACAATCGTTTCGGATCGCATTCTGCTTGGTCCTTGCGTGCATCTTGCCATTTCTTGTTCTTCGCTTCACGTTCTAAAATATCCGCCGTCGTCAAATCAGACGACTGGATTTGTTGTAAAGGCGCAGACGTTTCTGACAACCATGGCTTTTTAGTTCTGCAACCACAAGGTTCAGATTTGCACCTGGTGCATTGGTCACTCTTTTCTAACTCTGCATCTTCTAGAATTCCTAATTTTATTTTATCCAGCACAGAATTGTCTTGAGTTGGCCCAGACGTTGCGGTTTGGTTTAGTAATAGTTTCGCTAACGGTGGTGCTAATCCTAAACCGATGCTACGTTCATGGTATACTTCTGAGATAGTCGGGGTCATTTCGCGGTTTATATGCCGTAATTGAGTAGCGAGAATTGTATCGTGTAAACTGGACGCGCTGCTTGGACCTGATTTCACGTCACTCAAACCGGAAGTTAAGTCTTGGTTCAAGTCTTCGACTTCTTTGACTTTTTCTTCTTCGTTAGGGCTGAAATACAACAAACGTTCGTTCGTATTTATTGAGTCTTCTGTCGGAAGCGACACTGGTTTCCGTATATTCGGAACTGTAGTTTGAGTAGTTGATTGTCCAGGTGTAATTTCAGTCCGAACGCTAAGCCGATCTAAAGTAGACATGCCACGAATTCCTTTCTTGAATTTCTGAGTGTTATAAAACAGTTTGGCTTCCATTTCACTGTCAGAACTAGTTTCGAAATTTAAATTATTATACAAAGGCGAAACTGGTAAATCGACTAGCGGTTGCGAGCGCGGTGGAGGTATTGGCGGTAACGGATGGGCCATATGACGTCTTAAAACTGTTGCGTGACCATTGTCCCAATCGGTAGCCGAACTAGCAGAGCTAGAGCTATCAGGGCGATGTGGATCACCTGGTTTGAGCTCCGTTGAGTACAAACTACGAATGCGTGTTTGATGTGCTAGTGATAAGGTTATATTTTGTGAGGGTTCGGGTGGTTGTAAAACTACTGGGGGTGAAGGAGTGAAGGCGGCGTCTGATTCGCCACCTCCTCCTGGGCGGGACATAATAGTAGGCGGTTTACGAGTGGGAGGTTTAGCAATATCTAAAGGAGCAAGAGAATCAGGGACGGGAGCGTTACGTCCATCTGGTTCACCGCGGCGTCTGACGTAGCTTTGAAAAGCTCCACCCAATCTGTTAAAACACATTTTTCTTTAATCGTGATTATTCAGTTCGAAAGAAACAAACTTACCTTTTTCCTGGAAGTATCATAGACCTAGCGAATGGTGCTGGTATTCTGGGAGGCGGTTGCGCGGGGGGTAATGTCGATTGTCTTAAACCAGGCAATTCATTGTCTGAATGGGAGAATTCGTTGTCCACTGATGCCAAAGATTCTAAGCTGCTTGATGAGTCGATGCTAAGGCTTTTTGGTGCTTCTTGTGTATCTAAACATTATAAAGAAATCAGTCGCGTAAGTGACCAAGCATCGAGCTGATTGGTGCGTTCAGACCATAAAGTAATAAAGTGACCGCAAAAAAATCATATAACGTCAATGTTTAGTTTAAACTTGTTGTTAAAATTGATGAAATAAACTTACCAAACAATGCTAGTAACGCTTGTAGTACAAACTGAATATTCCTGCGATTAGATTGTTTGCCTGTCCTCAAAGTAACCTTATCCTGTCCTACATCAGTTAGATCGAATCCCAGTGATGCTAACAGTTCATGGCACCCGGGAACCCGCCATAATCTAACACTAACCGAAACTTCGACACTGGCATCACTAGCGTCTGGCGGCGATGTGTTCTTACTCGCAGAGAACTGGGATATTACCGATTGAATTACACCGATGATATCGTCAACTACATCAGCGTTTGACGTCAACTTTGATAAAGCGTGTAATGAGGTGCCTGATAGACCTAGCAAAGCTTGAAGACTAGCTGAGCATTGAGTTAGGCGCTCATCAGGGTCAGATTGAGGGAAAAAGACACTAGATGGGATACCGTTCGCGGCGGGCTCGAACCGAAAACCGACAGACATTAAGAGTTCTTTCCAACCAGATGTACTGCCCACCTATTAAGATATAAAGAGAACAGAAAACAACAATAATATAAATATATCTTTTATAATTACCTTATTTTCTATGGACTTTTGCGTGGTATACATCGCATTCTTCTGCCCGCGATGGATTCGTTGCAAACTCTTCTCAACTAAGTGCAACGTCACTCTAAGAGCGTCCCTACATTTTTCTGGGGCGCGTAATAACTCACATAACGCTTGTCCCATTAGTGCGACTTTATTCGAAAGACGTGTATTCATACCAATCAATAAAAACCCGGCCCAGTTTGCTGGATGTGCAAAGTGTTTGGTGTGCTGGACAGTTTGCATTGCTTCCGCCAGAGCCCTGTACGAAATTATGTTAATATTGAGTTAATTGAAGTAGGGTAATTTGGAATGTTACCTAGAAGCACGCGTTCCTTGTAGTAGCGCTGAGTAAAACGCTCTCAAAAGTATTTTTGTAGCCGTGTCTGGAACGGGCCATAAAGATACGAGAACGGCTTGAGCACCTGCGGCGAGTAATGAACGAACTAAAGCTACTAAGCCATCAGAGTTTGCCCAGCCTTGTCGTTCACGTGTATGCGAAGAACTAATCTGTTACAATTATATTTTATATTTATTAATCCACCCACTAAATATATCTGGAACATATTTTATATTTAGACAGTCTCAACTTACCACAACTAATCTAGCTGAGAGTCTTAACGACAACAAATCCGCTGCACTCAACAAAAAATCACTCAACGGCGGCAGCTCAATACTAGTTGAGACTTCACTGCCATCATCTTCTTCGCCTGCACCTCCATCAGAAGTGAAGTATCTCTTAGGCTGGCCTTGCTCTAGCACCTAATATCAAATTTATATTTCTGCTCCTGTGTATGCGTATGTGTGTTTGTTTACCTCAACGGGGCTGAGAACTAATGAAGACAGCTTCCAAGAGACATGGGTTGCTAGATGGACGCATTCTGCTTCTTGGATTTGAGAAAGAACTGCTTGCTTTGACGCTTGCGCACCGACGAGGGCTTGCGTTTGAAGAAGCTCGGCAACCATGGATGCTTCTTGCTCCGCTTGTGGTATATCGCTCCAACCCCAATGGTCAGTCACAGTCGTTGGGAGTTTTGGGTTGCCTAATTTATGTTACAAGTATGAAAATCCAATTGAATGATGGCGAAAGATTATCAAGAAGTGAATAAATGTAAAGGGTTTTCTGCTACCCCATATGATGGGAATAGACATGATGTTATGTATGTAACACCCAGTGTAAATAGAAGAAATACTTGTGCTTCAATTCATATATGACACTGCATTTGTGGTAATAAATATTAAATACTCACCGACAACTAAAGTTGTAACATTATTATCGTTTTCTTTTGATTTTCGATTGGCTCTAGCAGAATTCTTCAACGCACTAACACTAGGCACAACTAACAACGAAAATCGTTCACATAAATAGTCACAACCATCAGCGCCAGAACGCAACACTGGGAACGGTACTAAATACAAATCGCCCTCAAGTACAAGTACTAACTCTCTCCTACTAGAACAATCTTTGTGTCGCGGTCCTGAATTCGAAACAGTAGGAAGATAATCCTCAAAAGGAGCGATCAAAAGATTGTATAAAGCATGTAAGCAACTAGGCCCTTGCCACGAGGGTTGCGCCTTTTTGCGCGACCTCGTAGACCCCTTAATACTCGCACTAGATCTGGTAGAGCCCTGCAGACTAGCTACGGAACCCCCAACAGAGCCCAAAGAAAACAAAGAACTCAACGAATAGTTACTCGAATTCATCAAATGGCTTCTGTTGACCTATTAGTAAAAGTAATAATTGCGATTGATTCTGGTGGTCGAATTCGTCTCTGCCAGTTAGCTTACCATTCTTAAGAAACCAGCTCGATCGTTGGTGGGTTCTTCAGCAGTTTGAGGCCATTGGTCTTCAGTGGTAGTGCTACCTGATGGCGCTAGTTCTGTCCCTAAACTATCGCGAACCGATTGAACTAAACGCTCTAGTAAACCTGCACCTGTTGGGATTGGGTCTGGTGAATCACAATCTTCAGTAGATGAGTTTTCTAACAGTGAAGTTTCATGGAATCTAACAACACCTATACAATTTCAAATTGATTACTAACCATCCACTATTAAATAGTGAGGTTTCTTCTTACCCTTGGTTGGTACAATCAACCACGCATACAAATAACCTGCGGCTAAACTATAATATAGAATAGCAGCTCTTTGGCGGTTGACAATCTCTAACAGTTGCTCAACGTTATTCAGCCCAGTTGTGTCGTCACATCTGTTCCCAGTGTTACTACCAGAACGATTTGATTTACCTGGTGCTCGATGGATAGGTTCTGGAAGATGACCTTGACGCTCAAGAAGTAGATCGAAAAATGCTCTAGTTCTACCCCGTTCTGCTACTACTAAAGCTTCATCGTGTCTATTTAAAGCTAACAAAAATCATTTAAAAATATTATTTATATGTATGTGTACGCGTATATGAGAAATGAGTGTATTATGGGCGTATGTATATGTGTGGACGTGTTTTATGGGCATCTGTATGTGTGGGCGTGTATTATTATGAGCGTGTGTATGTGTGGGCGTGTATTATGAGCGTGTGTATGTGTGGGCGTGTATAAAAGGCGTGTTTGTATGTGTGGACGTGTATAATGGTTATATATGTGGGTATATCTCTCACCAACTAAAACTCGTTGTAGCACTTGGTAACTCGATGATTGTAGCTCAAATAATGATAGCTTATAATCTGGTGCATTTCTCGTTTCTCTCCTGATACTCTCTAGTAATTGCGTCGCTCCTTCCAGTTGTTTATGAGCCCCTTCCAAGTCTCCATTTGACCAAAGCGCTAAGCCTAATCGATTCCTAATACGAGCTTCTTCGTCGCGGCGTCCTAGAGCTTCAGCGATGCATAGTCCTTGTGTTAGGTAAGCAACAGCTTGACTTCTGTTACCTAATAACTGGTGGACACGTCCTAAAGAACTGTACGCTAACGTTTTGGCTAGTTGGTCATTGGTACTAGCCGCAACAGATAAATGTTGTTCTTGATATCGAATCGCTTGTTCGTAGTTGCCTAGCGACTCGTGTACAGCGCCTAAGTTCCCGCAAGCTCTGCTTTGCAATGTGGGCATACCTAATTGTTCCGCTAATTCAAGATCGGCTTGGTGATACCGCAACGCAGTTACGTGTTCGCCCATTTGCTGGTACACACAACCTAAACCAGAAGCGCTATCCGCTTCCATCACTCGGTCGCCTAACTCACGCGCTATACTTTGTTGGTGATCCAAACAAGAAACAGATTGTTCCAAATTCCCTAAATAATATATAAAATCAAAACAATTCAAAACACAAGTGACACCAAATTAACCTACCTAAAGTAGCATGTAGTTGCCCAAGCTCTCCATAAGCAGCTGCTTTCGCGTCTGGATTACCTAACTCATGCGCAACAACTAATCGTTTCTCCAAACACACTAACGCTTGTTGTAAGTTGCCTAAGGCTCGTTGCGCTTGTCCTAAACCGCGATAGGCGCGTTCTTGATCTCTAGCTGATTTTAACTTAAGCGCAATCGCTAAGTGTTGCTCATGACATTTCGCTGCCTCTTCCGGGTCGCCGAGCGCATCGTAACAGTCGCCCAGAGACCCAAAGGCGCGACCGCGATCTAATTGCGCAGTCGCGGTGTTCAGGCGCTCTAAAGTCGCAAGTTGTTGCTCAAAATACCCAATTGCGTCTTCATAGTGACCCATATTTAAACGAGCTATACCTAAATTACCGTAAGCTTGAGCTTCTACGCCGCAATCTTGAAGTTCTTGTGCGCGTTCAAGTTGTTCTTGGTAGCATTTTACTGCATGTGTATAGTTACCTATATGAAAATAATAAAATCAGGTGCTCTAAGTAGAAAATGACTGATTCTACCTAAGGCCATATGAACAGCTCCTAAGTGTCCATGAGCTTTGCATTCTCCAGATAATTCGCCCATTTCTTGACGAAGAGTTAATTCTTGAGTATGGAAGCCTAGGGCTTTGTCGAAACGTCGCAAAAGCCTATTGGCGAGGCCTAAGGCGCCACAGGCTGCCGCCTCCATACCTCGATCACGAGCTTGTCTTGCTAAACCCAGTTGTCGTTGGTACATCTTGACTGCTTCTTCGATGTCGCCCATTTTGATGAGTACGTCACCTATGTTGCCTAAAGCGCGAAACTTTCCTTGAACTAAAAAAAATCATAATTAGAAAATTAATTAATAATAATTGTAATAAAATTATATCAGGTCGTAGACTATAGATATTTACCTGGAGCATTTTGGGTCATATGGGCGATTGCCAGAAAATATTTTTGACACTCTAATGAAGTGTCTAGTTGCCCCAGAGCTAAATGGGCTAATCCAAGATTACAATAGGCTCTACCCATGTTCATCTTGTCCTGTAGATCTTTGGCAAGCGCTAGATCTTGATCATAATACCTAAGAGAGTAAACAATAATAATATCTTGTTTCTTCTCTACGTACTAATACTTTATTGATGTTTTAAATACGTTTTAAAATTATATATATATATATATATATATATATATATATATATATATATATATATATATGTTTTACTAATCGTATTATCGTAATAAATAATTTACCTTACAGCTTCTCTATAATTCCCGATACAGTAATGAGCGTAGCCTAAAAAATGACACGCCTTAGCCTCGCCCTCCACATCAGCAAGTTCTTGCGACAACATCAAATACTGTTCATAATACGGAATAGCCTCCGCGAATTCTGACCGAGAACTTAAACAATTCCCCAAGTTTAACAAAGCACAAGCTTCACCGGCCGTATCTTTCAATTCTCGCGCAATCCCTAAATGCGCCTTATAGTGAAGCAACGCCATATCATGAGCCCCCAGCGCCTGATACGCAACCGCCAGATTCCCATGTGTACTAGCTTCCGAGCTGCGGTCATGTACTTCTTTACTAATCGTGAGTTCTTGCTTGTGGTATTTGATAGCGGGCTCGTAAAACCCCGCCGACGAGTACGCGTTGCCGATATTGCCATAGGCACGGCCCATACCTGCCCGGTCCCCTAAGCTTCGCGCGATGTTCAAATGAGCTTGGTGTAGCTTCAAGGCAGCATCATGTTCACCTAATAGTTGGTAGACTATACCTAGGTTTGAGCAAGCGCGTCCTTCCCCAACCTAATGAAGAAAAACATTTATTTCATAATTCATACCATTGTTTATCTTACATGTTTATAAAATAAATAAAAGGTGTTTAATTACTTTATCTCTAGCAGTTAGAGCCATATCTAATTGTCGCTCATGCCACCGTTTAGCTTGAGTGTAATCACCAGCACACCGGGCCGCATGGCCCAAACCCGCGTAGGCCCTAGCCTCAACAGCTCGATCGCCGATAGATTGCGCTAACCTAAGCACGTTCTCATGGTACACCATAGCCTGAGCGAAATTACGTCTATAATGGTGGGAAGAGCCTAAATTGCTATACGCTCTAGCTTCTTCCACCTAAAGTGTACAAAAAACGCTTCAGTTTGTAGACAATTGTTATTATTTATTAGTTTAAGCTCCTACTTGGTTACCAAGTCGTCTCGCTAGTCGTAAATGTTGTGTATGACAATCGACGGCGCTATCAAAATCACCCATCGCCAAATAAACAGCACCAACGTTACCGATCTCACGCGCCTCCTGTAACCGATCGCCCATTTGTTTGACCAATTGGACACATTGTTTATGCGACGCTAGCGCGTTCGGATAGTCTCCAATTGCAGTATACACATGCCCTAAAGACGTTAACGCGGCCGCTGCTGCTTGTGTATCCTAAATAAACGAATAGTTACATCAAAAATTAAAATTTTAGACCTCCTTACAGCGGAGGTTTGACACTACATATCTATAAATGTCAAGCACGTCAGTGTTGGAAACTGTCGAAATAACACGCAATACAAAAAGAAGGTAACAGATGGCCCAGCGTATATGTGTGGTAACTTACTTTACACTTCATAGCAAGGACTAATTGATACCGGTGTGCGGTTAGGGCCTCTTTGTAGGAGCCCTGGCTGAAGTAAGCAGAACCTAGGTTCCCGTGCGCCCGACACTCGCCCGGTGTGTCCCCTAGACTCTTCGCAATCGCTAGATCTTGTTGCATATAACCTATAGCTTTGTCAAGTTGATTCAAAGCCCAATGAGCTGAACTTAAAGCGCTAAAAACAGATCCACGCAGTTTTAGAGAACATGAACCAATGCGTAAGGCTGATTCTAACACGGTTACGGCTGAATGGTACAAACCACTAGCTAGAAGTTCTTGGCCAACAACCTATATGAAAATTATATTATTACTTTATTATTTGAGATAAATACTCGTTAAATGTTTATTTATAAACTAAACTTACCGATATAACAACAAATGGACTTTGGTCTAATTTCATGACTTGTAACTGTTGAAATGTTGGTTCCAAAGTGTGTCGGAGAGGCGATTTAACAGAAGCCTCCACCAATCCACCCAATAGTTGTTGGGAGGATGGGTCTTGGGCCAAACCTGAACTAAACGCGGCCAGAGCCTCACCATGTCGGCCCAGGCACTGCAGCGCCACGCCTTGTCTGTAAACCAAAATACTTTTCTACGTTGCGCTACCCAAACGAAAGCAAACAATTTTCAGTGCAGCATCCATTGATGAGCACCAAAATTTTGAATGTCCCCTTACCTATAGTATGCTTTCGGCCACGTGGGGCACAGCTCTCTGGCGCGGACCGCATCTTGTAAGGCCTGGGCGAATTGGCCTTGTTTGAGACGGGCCGCCGATCGGTTTGAGTATAAGATATGATTGGTGGGGTCGAGTTGTAATGCGTCAGTGTACAGACTAACAGCTGTTGCAAAATCGCCATTTTGGCATGCGGCATTTGACTGTCGAACCTTAGAAAAATAATTGAAAAGTGTAAGTAGCTAAAATACCTAACATTTAAAACAAAGTGTTTTCAAATCTAAATAAATGCAAAAGCCTAATTAGGGATTAATTTAAAAGGAACTTCGTCGTGAAAATTTTTTTTGTATAAAATACTCAATTTCAGCGTTTCAATTTGGCCCATATTGAGCATTTGGCCCCTTCGGGGCCCTCTGGGCCATACTTAGGCCTTTTTAGCACTTACACTCTTCAATTAGTATTAAAAAAAATAAAAACAAAATATTATTTGGTATATGTATTTTATAATCTACAAAATGTATATTTATTTCAGTCTCCTGTGCACTAATATTAGAATATTTAAATGAAAAGCTTCATATATATACACGCATTAAAATCACTAGGATGCACATTTAAAATTAAGCTAGAAATGAGTTTAAAGTTGAAAAAAAATATTATTTATGGCCTAGAATTACAGTAATAGTTTTAAATAAATAAATTATGAACAAATCTAGACATTTTTAAACATATACAAGCATTCAAATCTCTAAATTACTAAATTAAAATTGTCAAGATATTTTTAAATTAAATATTACAAACCTTTTCCAAAAATAGAGTTCGACTTGCAGCCGGAAGCTCCGATGTACCTTCCGGTTCAACCTATATATTAAATACAAAAATTGTTAATAATAAAATACTATGATTTTTGTATTAATTAAAAAAAAACTACTAATCAATCATTGATAAAATTACAAAATATAATCAATTACATTTTTTGCTAAACAATTTATTCGTAGACGCAATATCTTCGGCATTTGAAAAACAACTAGATGTCATATTGAATTCTGCGAGCAACAAATCAACAAAAATCTATTTCCTCATAAAAGTATTCAAAACAAAAATATAAACAAACAACAAAAAAAAATTAGACAACGCGCGCAAATTATGCCAGTAAACGACCGCGTAGAAGAGGGGGGACAGGAAACACTGCATTCCAATCTAAATTTATAGATTTTTATCATCAATTTTATAAAAATAAACTATACAAATCGATTTCCAATCACTTTAAAACGGTTTCAAATCGCGAACATTACTAAAAAAAATTACAACGTTTCACAGAGAACCTAACCATGATTTTTAATTATTAAATTCCTGATTTAAAAACCTCATACACATCTCACCTCCGAAAAATCTCGTTGAGACATTATTCCTGAGTTCCTCCACTAAAATTAACATTATAATTACACTTTGGTGTAAATATATATATGTACACTTAACAAAAACTATTTTAAACCACTTTGAACTGGGGCCATTTTAACGTTACACGATTTTAGAATTTTTTACCGAACTTTTTCATTGTATATTTACACGTTTTATTACGGAAAAACACGGTTTACAGTGCGGGTTATTTAATTAAAATTTATCCAAAAATCTAACAGTTATTCCTATGCATTCCTCAGCAGACGCCATCTTGGAATTCTTATCCCTTCTACCTGTTGCATAAATGACCTTGAATTACCTGCATTTCTCAGAGTTGGATTACGGTTTTATTCTTAAATATAAGAAAATATGTATTTATAAGGGCATAGCCCTGAATTTTAGACTAAATATATGTTTCTAAAGTTTATAGACGATGTGTTGTCGATTTAAACGACGCTTTATGGTAGGAGTTCTAAACAGAGCAGTGTTTGTTTTTAAATTAAATATAGAATTTCCGAAAAGCCAACTCTGTTTAAGATGTTCCTAGTTTGTGTAAATTAACTTCAGTACAACACCTGTTAAGGCTGAATCCGTGTAAATTTTTAAGATAAACGCATTCCAATTTGATTTTTTATCACTTTTAAATTAAACTGCATTCGTATTAATTAAAAATTCATTTAAACAAACCAAACATTATTATCAATCTAATATGCAGGGCATAATTTAAAGAATAACTAAATTTATTTACAAAATACAACGTTAAAAACGTATAATAATACAAAATATATGATAAATATTTACATAAACAAATTGTTTTTAATATTCAATAGTTACACATTTTGTTTTTAAGTATTCATTCAAGGCCTCTTGTCCTAAAATCAAAATACATAACAATTTGTGCTTGCACCTATGTAAACCAAATAAAAATTGACGAACACATTTAATTGTAGATTAATAGTTAACTTACCCAAATCTTTACCGAATCCAGATTGTTTAAAACCACCAAAAGGAGCGGCTACGTCTGTTTTATTATAAGTATTTACGAACACAGTACCGGCGTCGATTTTTTCCGCGAACTTTAACGCTTTAGAAATATCAGAAGTGAACACACCGGAAGCCAAACCGAATTCGGTTGCGTTCGCACGCCGAAGAACTGAATCTATATCACTAATAAAACATTTCAAATGTTGAGGCACTTGTGCAAGAAATTCTCTAAACAATTTATGAACTTAATACTTCTTTTTAACAACATATAAGAAACTTACCCATTGTTAAACTTGCTAACAATCATAATAGGTCCAAACGATTCTTCTTTCGCTACAAACATACCATCTTCAACACCAGAGAAAACTGTTGGCTCAAAGAAAAATCCTTTTCGTTTGAATCTGCTGCCGCCGCATTCTAGTTTGGCGCCTTCTCGCACGCCGCGCTCCACGTACTCAATAAGTTTGCGCAAATGTGCTTCGTGGTTTTGAGGTCCGTGCGATGTAGCCCGATTCAAAGGATCTCCAATTACGATTTTACCCGTTTCGAGTACAACTCGACGGATAAACTCGTTGTGGATTGATGATTCGACGAAAACACGCCCGGCTGCGATGCAATTTTCACCTTTATTGAAGAAAACTGCTTGCATCGCCTGTAAATTGCGCACGAAACTAGTAAAATATCGTAAAGGAAGATTTTATTAATAGAAATATCCCGTTAAGGATTTACTAACCATTTTTATAGCTTTGTCTAAATCGCAATCTGCGAATATCACTAAAGGCGATTTGCCACCTAGCTCAAGCGAGACTTTCTTTAGATTTGATTCCGCGCATGTTTTCATGATTACCTGACCGACCTCCGTACTTCCGGTGAAGCCTAGTTTACGCACTTCCGGGTGTGCGGCGATCGCGTTTCCTGTCACTGAACCTGTGTTAACATTAACGTTTAGACCATTCAGAATATAAAAATCTAGAGCACTCTAAATACTAAATAGACTTCGTGACGTCACAAACTACAAAGACGTGGTGACGTCATACTGGTTTGAGCACTCTAGATTAAAATACCAATTGTTATAAATACCAACCAGTGCCTGGTACAATATTAATAACCCCAGGTGGTATCCCAGCTTTAACAGACAGTTCCGCAAATTTTAACGCGGTTAACGGGCACACTTGCGCCGGTTTGATGATAACTGTATTACCGGCCGCTAGACAAGCTGCCATTTTCCACGACAACATCATTAATGGATAGTTCCAGGGTGTTATAAGGCCACAAACACTATTTAATACTATGTTTAGTAACAATTTTGTTTTTCGATTTGATTTTCTTACCCAATCGGCTCTTTTTTCGTGAAAGTTAAATTTCTATTCGGTCTAGCATGCGATATCGGGATAGTAGAACCCTGTATTTTATCAGCGCAACCAGCAAAGTAGCGCCATGTTTGGATGCTCATGCCGACATGAGTTTTTAGGGCTAACGTGTAAACGGCTCCAGAGTCAATCGCTTCTAGAGTTGCTAATTCTTCTTTGTGTTGCTCCATTAAGTCTGCTAATCTAAAAGAAACTTTTCGTAACTAATCTTATAAATTGATTAGTTAAAATGATGATTCTGCTTCAACAAACCATGACTTACTTAAATAATAGATCTCCGCGTTCTCGAGCGCTGATTTTGCTCCATTCACCACTATCAAATGCTTTTTTTGCAGCTTTTACAGCTCGATCAACATCTGCAGTATTTGCGCATTGCACCTAACAATTAATACGATTAATAAATGATTTTTATCATCAATTTCTAATTCGTACTTCACAAATAATTGTCTCATCAGTCGGATTTATGATTGGGATACTCTTTCCAGTGTCTGAATCCACAAATTCGCCATTTATAAACAACTGGCATGGAAATCGTAGTTGCTTTTTATTCGCTTGTAATTCAATTGCGCGGTATTCCACAACTGTAGGACGGTTGCCACTGCGTGTTTTTAGTATAATAGACATACAAAAATCATAAAATGTCGAACACATAAAAACGTCTTCATTTTGTAGTTCCACTTCAACGATTTCTTTTATTTCCTCCACCAATCTTTAAAAATATTTATAACCCATATTATACTTACCGCAAAATGAAAGTAAGCAATTTCACTATGGTTATTAGACTATAATTAATATAAATTACCTTACTACATCCATAGATCCAGCTCCAGAAGCGAAAAAATCTGTGTCATCCTCAACATCTAAATTCAAAATACCAGCCCAAATATTTTTGATATTATCAATAATTACCATCTCTTCATTACTCAAAACTAAATTAATTTGTTTGCTAGTTTGATAAATATTTGCTGCTTTTAGCATTTTATTTCCGATTTTGATTCGTTTAACGTTCACCAAAACGCCGTCACTTCCGGTTAGTAGAAGACCGTCTTCATGTACTATACCCAGAAGTGACAAACCGGATACCATCAACTCGGTTCCGGTAGGTTTTGGTTCGTTCCATAACGAAGAACCAAATAATAATATTTCTTGAGGTTCAGTTGTGTTTAGAAGAGTTACCGAACAGCTGGCGCCAGGAACTGAATCCATTCCACGGATGAAATTATGGATTTCTAGACCGGATTTCGACCAATCTATCTGTTATTAGATGAAAATAATTGATTTAGATTAAAGAGCTGATTACATCTTATTATGAGGTGCAACATGGCGAGTTTCGCGTTTAGAAGTATATTTATATAAATTAGAAATAAAACTAACTTTTTGTAGTTCAGGTTTGTTCAACATTGCCTCGTATGAGGCTCCAATTTCGCTTTGGGGCAGCCGAGGCGCAGTTCCGTCTGCGACCATGTCGACAGCTCTTGCGCACGCGTCAACTCCAACCGGATACAGGAAACGTTTATACAACGAATCGACAGTATCATGTATATCAACAGCGCAAACTTCTTGCAACAAAATAGGCCCTGTATCCAATCCGTCATCCGCCCAAAAAATGCTGAGTCCAGCTTTTTGGTCACCACAAATCAGCGTCCTAATAAAAAAATATATAAATCACAAATCCAGGACAGTTATTAATGTAAGTTTTACCAGTTAATTGAGCTTGCGCCTCTATGTTTCGGTAAAATCGAAGGATGATAACAAATACTTTGTAATTTTGGGAAGTTTATCACTTCCATTGGAATAAATTGTGAACAATATGGTAAAATATTTAAATCAGCATGCACGCTACGGTACTGATCCAACACTTCCGGTATCGGTTCCCCCTTACGACGCCAAGCTTTAACTTTGAAGACTGGTACATTGTTGTTAGTTGCAATCGTTGCTAAATATAAATAATCATTAAGAAATCCTTAAAAACATTTTCTAAAAACAAACCTAACGGATCTTCGCGATTGCCTTTATCAAGAATTGTAAACACACCAGCGATTTGGTGACCGTTTTGTTGTAAACGCTCAAAAACCTCAGCGGCGAAAACACTTTGGCCAATTATCGCTACTCGTAAACCTCTACGTAAATCTAATTTATCCTAAATGCAATTAAAAACGCTTGTTTATTAAAAACAGTTCGTTTTAAACAGTTATAACTACTTACGTTTGGCGGCATTTCTGTATATTTAAACTGTCTTTCAGTCACAATGATTGTTTTATTAATGATTGTAAGTTAGTGATTCGATTGGATATATATGCTAGTAAAGGTCACTGTATCGTTGATAAAGGGTCGTAAGGTTACTGGTTCGACTCAAAATCTAAGCATTCAAACTGGTAATAACTGGATAAGCTTGACCTCATAACTAGATTTATTTTAAAACAAATAATTGTTTAGATTAAACGTATTTATAGTTGATATTAAATATAAATGTTTAAATTTTGATTATTTTGTTTTAAAACCAAAGATTTTTAACATTTTATACACATTTACAACAGTTTACTAAAGCAGCAAACGCATTTCTTATACGTCGTTTTCCATACCCAACATTCACACCCACAACTGTTTGTACCATTTCAAATAGATCTTGAATAAACTTAAAAACTTTTACCCAATTATGACTTACCTATATATATATATATTTAAACTCTAAACACAACTCTAGATGTTAAACACAAGACAATCAAAGAATGTTTGACGAACGTCAACTTTTACTAAGTATAAATCGCTCTAAAGTGAAACTATATGTTGTAAGTGTTGTAACAAAAAAAAAACGTACTAACATTTTTTCTTTGCGAGTTTTATACCTAGAAATGCATTGACCAAGGTTATAATTATTATATTTCCTGATACGGTCTATTAAAGAAATATTTCGAATTTGTTTATACAGTGTATAATTATTTTTAAAATAATAACACAGCGCTCAAATTACTTATAAATGCATATACACTCAGAATAGAAAGTGTTTAGGCTAAAAGTATTAGCTACCCCGGTTTAAATTTATATTTATGAAACTATTCATTCATAAAAATTTCTTAGTGTGACCTAAATATTTTACAATCAAAACAAATCACTTTCTACGAGAACGATGACCCTATTACGTTTAATGATCGAAACAATTTAATACCTAAACATCTGTGAGTAATGGTGCGATTCTGAGCAAGTTTATAGATCTGTAACGAGAATCTATAAAATGTTGAAAGGATTTAAACATTTTTAATTGAGTTGCAAATCATAAAATCCATAAAATAAATCGAATAAATTCTTGTTTTTAACAATGACATTTCCTTAAATATTCATTATGGACCTATAGGCTTTTCAAACTTTTACAGATTCTGCTTGCGGAATTGTAGATTTGCTCAGAATTGCAGCATTAAATCGATAACTCATTGATGAGGTAAGACGTCATTGCAACAATTTGTAAGCTGGTTAGATATATTTATTTGCTGATTCCAGTAGTAAAAGTGATGTTTTATTGTGATAAATAATATTTTGAAACACAGTTCATATAACAGATATAATAATCTATTTTCAATTATAAAGTATTTTGAAAAATTGTAGACATGCACAACAAATGTGATATGATTTCAAAACGCATAACCATTAAAATTTCAAATCAATGTTATCAGAAACTGGTAGTAAATACGTTAACAAAAAATAGTGTCAAACATAGGTCAACTTCAGCTCTAAATGCATTTCAATTTTAAATATTTCTCTACAAAACAAAATAAATATTGTATTTTAATACAATACGCGATTCAGCGCGAAGTTCTTTCAGGACACTTCACAGAAATGATAAACTACTTAAAACTAAAAAAAAATACGTTGTACAGGGGTTTGTTAATAATTAAAAGTTAATTAGATTTTCTTCTGTATTTCCAGGACCGTATTGGTGGCATTTTCCACTCATACATTGAATTATATGAAAACTGATCTACTTAATACAATATGTTGTTTTTTTTAAAGATTTTTTTATCTCGTTTACCAGAAGATACAAATAATTCTCACTTACCTGTTAGTAAACAATAAACCAGTACGAATTATAACAACTAGTAATCACGCGTTTGTCGATCTCTGCGTTGTCTACTCCATTCTTGATTCTGTCCACCCCTATAGTTTTGTCTATCACCTCGGAAATTACCCTTAAATCAAACAAACAAAAATCACAAATGTCCTCCTAAACTCACCTAAGTCTCAAAAGAAATAGTTTATTTCGATAGATTTACCTCTTTCCTCACCTGGTTCGTCCCCCGGACGAAGAAGTTCCCTTGTTTCATCTCGAATATCCGTTCATTCGAATCGACAAAGTTGTTAACTTTATCCGTCAATTGCAGCGCTAATGATTGCAACCTGGATGGTTCACTGCGATGCATCACTACCGTTTGAGTGGGATCATCCAGCGACGCCATTAATTCTTCGTTTATAATCATTTTGCTGATGATTGAATGCACCATACTGCGATCCAATTCGAACATAGCCGCAAGCGTGGCCATCGAGATTGAATTGTACACGTGCGAATACGTAAACAGATAAGTGCGTAATGATTCTTCGCGAATCAAACGCGTTAACATCGTGCGGACCGCGTCGGCTTGGTAGAAAAGATCCCAGACCTTATTTGAAAGAATGTTTCTAGGTGTTACTTTCGTTTCTATGAGTTATAAATGTTTATTTGATATTCTACGCGGTGTTATTCAGAATTCCGTGGCTCTATTTAATATTAATGTGTTCGTTGTGTTATTCGGATTATTTCGTAGTTGTAAATGTGTTGATAAGGGGACTGACTTTGCTAGATATGATTATCTAATAAAGTTAATTTTCCTTTCATTTAATTTTGCACAAATAAGTAATAAAATTACTATTTAAAAAATAATTTTATATAATATTTATCTGTGCTTAGTATCAATATTTCTTTATAAGTCTACAAGAAACGTATGAATCTTGCACAATTGGTTTAATGCTATTGTATACACGTGTGTGACGTCATATACCACATTGCAACAAATATACAGTGTGTGTGTGTGTGCGAATAAATTAATTTGATGTACAATTGGTTTAGTGCTTCTGTATTCACGTTAAATCACATGATGACGTCACATACTGCATTGCGTCCAGTTGGTGTATACCTACGCAATGCGGCATGTGACGTCATCAGGTGACAATACATGTATTTATAGTATTTGAATCAGTTTTTGTCGTAATTCTAATGAAACTAACCTTAGCATTCATTTTCTCGTTGATGATGAAGCCATTACAAGCTGCCCAGTGTCCGTTTCGCATAGCTTTAGCAGCGGCTACTACATGTTCGCGCATACTCTCTGGTGGGCCGACTAACGATTGCCTTTCCGACGACCGCAATTGTTGATAGAATGTCTTAGAAATCATACGGCGCCGAGCATCAAACTCATGCGCTGCCATATATGGGATCTCGATAAGCATAGCGGATACAAGATAAACACATTCGAGTAATTCGAGATTGATGTGCATATGGAACGGCATTTGGCGTTGTTTTTCGATTTTTTCTTGTTCTTTGCTACGTTCATGTTGACGCTAAAGTATTTTCAAAGGGTTTAGGTTGCGTTTATTACACTAAACGATAGTTGAGTTACCTGAGGTAATAATCCTTGAGCGAGAAGTTCTTTCGGTTTGCCAGTCATCATCAAATCGACTAAGCAATTGTGTGCGTCTTTGATGTTGGCATGGCGGAAGGCGCACAGTCCCAAATGGGCCATTGTACGATTGTATAAAATCTAAATGATCCATGTGAAAATATATTGGAGCGTAATGCAAAACGGTTGGTTATGTTTGTTTAAATGTATACCTGTGTCGATGGATCGGAATGGGTGATCGTTTCTTGTAGATGAGACATGAGGATGAGGTCGCGCGCTTGGAACCAGTTATCGTGGAGCGCGTGGTGGTAGATATGCGATAAAATAGCACGGGTACGAAGCCGATCAGTGCCGTCTTTCGCGTAGACATATTTGCATAATTTTTCCATTTCCGTCACACTTGTAAGAGTATCGGATGGAAGTTCACCCTATGAAGGTATATAATATGCATGAATTAATTCATTTAAATACAATATGCATATATTTATAGAACTTTGTAGTTTTTAAAACATTTATAGTTTGAGTAGGATGACGTCACTGCCATACAGTAACTAAACGCGCATATATATATATATATATTATATATATATATATATATATATATATATATATATATATATATATATATATATATATATATATACATATATAGAGTAGGCCATATGTTGGTTTCTTTTTGAAGTGTGTATTATTTTGTCAGTTTGCAACACGGACGCGCTTGACATTGATAGGTATGTAGTGTCCTGTAAGGAGGCTTGACACTAGATATCTATCAATGTTAAGCGCGTCAGTGTTGTAAACTGTCGAAATAACACGCACTTCAAAGAGAAACCAACAGATGGCCCACCTATATATGATACCTAAGAAATATAGTCCTTAATGTTAAATCCATTTTCATTATTTGTTGATAAGGGAACTGACTTCACTGGTTATAATAATCCAATAAAGTTAATTATCCTTCCGTTTGATTTTGCACAACTGTTTAACAAAATCAATAATAAAACATGATTTTGAATCAATTCAATTTGTGCCCCAACAAGTATATTAAATAAAACACACATTGGAATGCAATTTTAAGACTCAACACACACACACACACATACACGCGCGCTTAAGGTCTGGTTTTCGGAACATATCACTTACCGCTTTCTTTTGTAAGACTCGTGGATCAAATTTGTAATAAAGATGTTCAATTTTCCTCAAATAAATTCGACACAACTCTGATTGAATGTTATTGCGCTCCAAATAAGTTTGCACTTTATCGATAATACTGGCGACACGCGCTTCATCTTTGAGCCGCTCAACATATTCATTGGAATGTGGATCGCATTCTTTGAGCAACTTAGTGAACTCATCGTCTAGCCGCTCAATGGCAGTAAGTACGCATCCGCGGATCCGATACGGAGCTTCTTCGAAGATTTCTTGCTCCTCGGTGATGTTCTCAGAGATAACAAGCTCGGGGCATGTGCTCAACATGTCTAGCATCTCATTCATGCGTTCCAACAATCTGCAGTTAACATTTATGGTTTTAAAACGTGGACATTGCTTTTCTAATCACTGGGTTCTTAAATTTAGTTGGATTTTGTTGATTAGGGGACTGGCTTTGCTAGATATTATTATCTAATAAAGTTAATTATCCTTTCATTTAATTTCGCACTAATAAATAATAAAATTACTATTTAAAAAATAATTTTATATTTAATATTTATCGGTGCTTAGTATAAATATAGTATATAGGAAACGTCTTGTTTATTCTGCCCTATAATTATTTGTACAATTGGTTTAGCGCTGTTGTATACACGTTAAAACAGCTACTGACGTCACATACCGCATTGTGTATACTTATTTTCTAACGCAGCGCATTTTGTATACATTTGAAATAAAAACAGCTTTAAAATACATTTTATTTGTGTCCTTATACACAAATGCGTCATATGTATATCAAATTTGACCCATAGTTATTGTAAACCATATTAAATTATGTTCTACAGTTTATTTTGTAAGTTTTATAGCGTCATACAACAATCAAACATTATTTTTATATATTGGTTAAAAGTGCTTGTAATGCAAAATATAAATAGGTCAACTTACTTTGTCCAATATTCAGGCTTCATGGCGTCGGAAACTTTTGGATTATAATCAAAAATAGATGAAATAATGCTGAATTTGATTTTAACAGCAACAGCAGGGCCTAAGTGGTGCGCATCTGCAACTGATTGAAGTTCGTGCAGCAGCTCGATTTGTTCGCGGCGATCAGTGCGTTTCTTCCCGCGAGCCGCTACGATTTCCCCGAGTTTCTTAATAACGAGGGGCACGTCTATTTCCGCATCTTTGGCGAACATTTTGGGTTTCTCCTGAAATAAAGGTATCCTAAGTACCTTCGAACTCATTCGCAATGAATTTAAAAAAAAATGCATTTTGTAAACAGTAAATATGTTTAAAAATAACAATTTGTAGTGAGAAGACATTTAAAAAACTAGAATAAAAATAAACTAAGCTTACACTAGGCATTGCGACACCACCTTTAACAGTTTCCCATTCTCCTTCACCATCTTCATCCTCTTCCTTCTTGACTCTCCTTCGCTCTTTCTCTTTACGATCTTTCCTATCCTTCTTCTTATCACGATCTTCATCATCATCTTTATCAGTTGATCTAAAAACAAAGCGAAACTAACAAAACCTTGTCTCCATTTGTTACCGGAAACACATCTTCGTATCAAAGTAATAATTGCGTTAAATATCAAATTTAGAATAGAAATTATAAACAAACTTTTTTAAAAATCTCTCTCGAATATTGCTGTACGGTGTTTCGTCGTCCGAACTATCGGATGAGCTCTCGGAGTCGCTGCCCCAGTCAATACTGTCGTCTGAGTCCTGGTCGCCATCCGGTGCGGCAACGGCGACTTTGGCGGGCCGTTCAGAGCTGGCTCGTGATGTAGGAGCTTTTGCCGCGGGTTCATCATCAGAGTCTACTTCGGGTTCAGCTATTTCATCAACAATAGATTAGAATCTCAAGTTGAGGAAGACAAATAGTATAAGCGATTAGTAATAGAAATTGTTGGTAAGGTGATGTCTCCTTTGGATATTTTGATCCAAAGAAGGTAAATTCCTTCCGGTTAATCTTGCATTAATAGATTAAAAATCATTATTGAAAAAATGATTTTTGATCAATTCTATTTATGCTCTAATCGAAAGTTAACACTTACGGTTTTTCCCAAACCCTAATTTATATTTTGAGATTAAACCAACCTTTTTCTTCCTCTTCTTCATCGTCTGGTTGATCAGGATTCTCCCTAAATTTAGTGATGTCTTCCTCGAAGTCTTTGTTGTATTTCCTCAATTTTTGCCTCATACTCGTTAGAGATTTGCTGTTATTTTTACTCAAATTCTTCCTTCCTATAAAAACCGCGTTTGTTTAACTTATAGCAGTTACTAACCATATTCACAGTCACAAACTAACTTAGATTAGTTACGATTACTTTAACATATACACGATTCATTATTTATATTATTCTATTTTAATAAACAATTAAAAACATGGCGTCATATTGCGTTTCACACAACTCAATGAAATAATTAAATATATGTATATATAATTGTTACAAAAGTAAATAACATTTGTTGATAAGGGGACTGACTTCGAAAGATATAATAATCCGATGAAGTTAATTATCCTTTCTTTAATTTTTGCACAAATATCTAACAAAACCAATAATAAATACATGATTTTGAATAAATCTGTGCTAAAAACCGAAAAAATATATATATATATAAAGATATTTACCATCTTTATCTTCCCACATTTCAGCAATAAAATCCTCCAACTCCACCAAACAACGAACGTAAAAGCGGGGCGTAATTCCATTTTCTTCTTTCGAAATCACCGTCAACGCTTTATTATAAGCGCGCATCAAATCTTCGAAACCTAAACACAAAACATGTAAAACAACAAAATATATATATATATATATATATATATATATTTAAAAAAATTTACTCGATAACAAGCTGCTCATATCTTTGATTTTCTTGAAATTTCGAATCTGTTTAATAAGATTCGTGATTTCTTCATATCGTTTCTCTTTCGTTGACCGTACCACCCGTTTCGTTTCTTCTTCATCATCGCTGAACTGTAACAAAAATCAATGTTAGACACATGTAAAAAATGTGGTTACGTTTCGGACTAAACTGTAAATGCTGTAACTGGTGCCCGTTGGACCTGCTCCTCTTCTGATGAGCTATCAGAATCCGAGTCTGATCCGGTTGCGAAGAAACGACTCATAATTTAATCTGGAAAAATCAAAATTGAAATTCACGTGTTTATCGGTACCATAAGCTGGTTTCAATTCATAGTATTTCAATACAAATTGCTTTGGATTGAATGCATTAATAGTTGAGTATACCTTTTCCAATACTTTAGGGTATTTATTTAAACAATTTACACTAAAAAACTGAAAAGTTTTATAGATTTACGTCAACGTCTTCGTGTAGCAATGTCAGCCATATTGTTGAGATTAATGATGAATTAGCGCTGAGTAGAAATTATTTAAACATACACTAAATTTTGTATACTATATTTTATAGCGATTATTTTTGTTATATAATAGACATTAAAACAGTAATATAGCTTCTTTTCTATTAATATTAAATAATATTTTTATTAATTATAGGTAGCGTTTAGACATTACTTCCGCTAAGTAGTAAAATGGTTTAAAAGCTATATAAAGTGGATTTAAAATATGTATTTAAACTTTAAATTGCATTAAATGACCTTTTAAATTTATATTAACTTACAATTTAATCTATAATATTAAAATAAATCTTTAATGTGGTTTTCAGTGTGGAAATATTGGCGTAATTTGGCGTCAGGTCCTGTGGCGCAACGGATAACGCGTCTGACTACGGATCAGAAGATTCCAGGTTCGAATCCTGGCAGGATCGCTTTTTTCGCTTCCTCCACGTTGAGAAATGCTTAAAGAAGTTGAGGTTCTAACGCAACCCAAAGCACTAACTGCTTGCGAAATTCTCTTCTATTTTGTTCATTTGTCTCCCAAATATAACTTTCCGCGCTTTGATTTGTTTTATACATATAAATTAAGTTAAGATAATTTTGCTTACATCAAAACACATTCCCGTAATATATAAGACTCCGTGGCGCAACGGTAGCGCGTCTGACTCCAGATCAGAAGGTTGCGTGTTCAAATCACGTCGGGGTCAAAATATCTTTTTGATTTTCCCCTTAAACAACGAAAATTTACTAGCAAATAGCTAAAAACGCTCCTCAAACTCCGGAAACACTTAATTCGAATGGTTATCGTGAACCATTTCGCCGAAAGATTACAATTAAAACAAGTTAAATGATTGAAACACAATTTTATTTTCACAATACATATATATAAATCATTTATTTGAATGGTTACAATCACCGTTCGAGCCTTAAGAAAAAAGCGTGTCGACATTTTTTGCTATCCTCCCGCAAATAAGTGTCATAAAAGTTCAGTGCGACTTCTTCAACTTTGAACCCGAATTTTTGATACAAAAAAATAGCGGGATTATCAATAGCAACGTGTAACGTAACTTCTTTACCCATACACGTTTGTATTAGATGGTAAATCATAAATGTAGCGACACCACTTCGACGCCATTCAGGCCTCGTGAAAATAAACGAAACATAAGTTTCGTTAAATTTCACATCAGGCACCATAAACGCGAAACCAACAACCAGCTTTTGGTAGAGCACAACGCAACTGAAATCAGGATATTCCAAAGCTTCAGACACTAAAACAATTGATTCATAACGTTTAAAGCGCGATTTAATCATGTGACGCCAATGAGCGGTTTAGTTTCAAAAGAAAACAGTCGCCATTTTGTAACTAGTATCAATCGTAAATCAAAGCGTCCAAAATGGCGACTATTTTCGATTTAAATCAACTTACTATCGATTCCAGGCCAAAAATATTGCGAACACAAGTAATTAATTGCCGGAATATGATTAGGACGCACATAACAATAATCTAGTGACGTCACTGGCATTTTGTGTTCATCCCCACGCACACGTCGCATTAATTCACTCATCAGCCGTAACCAAATAGATTTCGGCTCAAAATCTCTCCGAATATACGGTTTGAGCAACCGTCCCGTATAGGGGCTCAAAATATGATCAAACAACTCTGAATTCCCACTAGATAATCGAATTTCCTCAAAAGTAGTGTTAGTTTTTGAGTAATGTGAATACCGATCAAATTCGCCCGGTTTTTTAATCAGTTCCGGTTTCATTAACTCATCGATATTGAACAATTTTAAACCGTTGTTACGTTTTAACTGTCGTAAAGTTAGTTTCCGGTGTAACGCGCGTGATATTCGCGATGATGGGGATGATTTGGGGATGTAATTAAGTAATGCTTTTTCTTCAATTGATCGCAATGGGGCTACGTTAGTTGTGTTTAGAACCGGTGGTTTAGTGTGGTTTTGTAATTGGGTTTCATAGAATGTGTAAAAGTTTGAATTAACCGCGTTTTGGAATAGGGATGGGGTAGGGTCAGGGATTGAATCAAAAGATGAGTCAATCTCTTTGATTGACGATAAATCGCTGAATAGGTCTGATGTTTGCTGTTTAAAATCAATCGAATAATACATAAAACATTTTCTAGAGTTATGTACATAATGAAATACACTTACATCAAAAATATGACTCATTTGGTAATCGTGTTGTAATAAAAGATTGTCAGCCTCCATTTTGAAAAAATCAAACTCATCGCCTGTGACGTCAATATCGTCGGATTGAAACTTTGACAAATCATTATCCTGTTTGATGATTTTAAGTTGTGGTTCTATTCGTATTTCATCCACTTCAATACTAGGCGCGAATTTAGCAATAAGTAGTTTGATACTCTCAATATTTATATCTTTAAATGTGATTTGTTTATTCGAGATTAATTCATTATCTACAAACTAATAGATTAATTAAACTTCATATGGTCAGGAAATCAATATTGTACTGGCAAAATAACAAAAACACATCGATATTTAATTATATGATCCGACTTTAGACAGAGTGACGTCATAACTTGGCTTACAAGTTAGACCACAAGTGACAGAAAAAACAAGATGGGGTCGTATGAGTGCGTGTATTTATTTTGCCAATAAATATAATTTAGAAATACACACATATTTTAACAGTTAATGCTGGTGTTAACTTTGGAAATGTTAATCGCCACCATCCCGATTCTCCTAAATATTTTACCCCAGATGTAAGAAAATGTGGGCTAAAATGGGATAGAAATCCCGCTATAGTGCCCATCCAATTTTTTTTACGTCGACTATAACCAAAATAACAACTCAATAACTTACCCTAGTTTACCAAAATCAAAATTCCATATATTTAACTTATAACTAAGATGTTTATTGTTGCTAAAAAACACTTACAAATCACGCGGAAAAAGAACTTGCCACTTTTTATCAATAAACGTAACAACATGTGTACGCCAATGATAAAACCCCTGTTTCGCCGTTCCAGACGAAACGTACTGTAAATGAAACATCACTAAAATCATCACTTGAAACCTAAAAGTCATAAAATTAAACATTTTGACCCAATTTCTATCACTATACAAAGTTTACCATGTCATTTTATCACGAACAAATATTTCTGTATCATTCTCCGAGCATTCAGCGCACGTAAATACAAAGAAAACATCGCCATGTACACCGCCAGGAACAGATTGACGTTTCAGGCATGTAACATGGATGTTACAAACACATTTATTACATGTTAGCCAATTTGCGCTTATTATATCTACAGAATTAGAACAATATTTACAGGCACTTGCCATTACTTTGGTTATTATTTTTAATGATGCCCCAAACCATGTTCCTTGCCCCAAACCAAACTAAAAACCCTTGCACAATGCTCTAAAATTGTTATTATTGGTGGTCATCAAAATGTGGTTTGACACAAAAATAAAAACAGCAATTTTGCCCAATATAATCATAACACAATTATATGTGAATTTTGATTTCTCATATATTATTATGCTTTGATTGTAATTTGTTAATTGAAAGTATATTCATTTATATAGATTAATTAAAAATATACAGTTGAGAAGTTCTGGTTTTGTTTATAAACTAGTTAGAACCAAAAATTACATTTTAAATCAAATGTTTAAAACTAAATAATATTCATGCATTATAATAACGCATTAAATAATTATAAAATCATGATTATTTCTCCAATTTTAGTGTTTTCGATGTATTTATTAATATAAATATGGATTTAAGTAACTTGTTGAGGTTCACTGTATAAATGTCATTATGCTGCTAAGGTTTTCTAACCATATATTTCCGTGTCATTTTACGCTCAATTTTGAACGGAAAAACAAGTAGAAAAGTCTTTTAAAATAAACGGGATTCCATATGGTGTATTACAAATACGATAAAAACTTATTGGTATGCAAAAAAATGTCGCAACATTTAGAAAATTGTAAATATTGTGACGAATCGGTGCAAAAAAATATCGCAAGTTTCCTAACGTGTCACAAATGTGACTCGAACATACATATAAATTGTTTACGACGACGTTCAGTGCCTAGTGGTATTGTTGGTGATGAGTTTTTCACTTTTACGTGCGCGGAATGCTCCACAAATCACAACGAGATATTTATTCGTCCGAAATTGACATGGTATTGTTACAATTTTTTTATTTATTTCCTACATTACTACAAATTTCGGCATTTAGTTTACAGATTTTGGTATTAGTGATATACCATTTGCATTACGCGTCTCCTGAGTTTGCCAACAAGGGTTTTTTCCATTGGAAATTGCATATTGAGAGTTTTATTGAGAAAAAATGGAATTCTTTTTTCCCGAAAACTTTGTAAGTTTTTCGCATACTCTAACTTAAAAGCGCAATTTAAAGTTGATAAAATGTTATTGTTGTTGTATTTAAGTGTATATATATATATATATATGTTTAATAGTCCTAAAAAGTCGGATTGGGCTGGAAACGCTTTGGAAATGTTAGCAGAAACTAATCAATTTTTAATGTCGGGTGAACAAAGTAATGGATTACCTGGTTGGTGGAAATTGACTCATAAAGAAGTGTCGCCTGCTTTTACAATACGAATCTGTAAGTAGAGCTCATATTTTTACTCATTTTGACGAAATAATTAAGTTATACGCCATATAATTAACTATAAGTTGAATAGTTACGCTTTTCTGAGAACTTTAGATAATTATCTATTAAGCCTAAGTGTATTTTAATGAAGCCTAACTTTCTATGTTTATTTTGTACACGAAAAACCATTTATCTTTCTTATAATTTACATTTACTGTATTATATGCTTGTTTAATCAAATCACCATTTTGTTTTGTTTCCAATTTATGTTTGTGTATCTATATGTATTGCGCAACACTTACATTTTGACTCGATTTTACACATTGTGCTCAAAATCATTAATATAGCACTAAATTTTAAAATAAATTTAGGTAATAAACGTAAACTTCATTTTAAAAACGAAGATTTACAATGCGCTCGTAAATTTATTAGTAAATACGGCTCAAACATTGAGTTTGAAGAAGTTCAGCTTCCAAACGAACCGGAAGTAAAAATCGAGTTACTAGAGGAGGAGGAAGAAGATCGAATATCGATAGACAATGTTGATTTTGGTTTAACGAACAACGTTGATTTAAGTATAGTGAAACAGGAAATGGATGACACAGCCGAGTTTGAAACTCAAATATATGTAAGTGACTCTTTAGTTAAGTTGTAACTTAAGTGTAATGAAATGATTTAAATAGGAACCAACTTCTGAGATTTGGGAGGAAATTGAGAGTTTAATTGCGATAAAAATACCGAAATATTTACAGCGTGTTTTAGAAATCACCGGTTTTGATTCGTTGCAATTATTAAAAATCGCGCCGACTTCGTGGATTGACGATATAGAAAATTTCATTAAAACGTCGGACCCAAACGATTTTTTGCACAGAAATGAGAAAATTTCAGATATTTTAGGGCCCATATACAAAACGGTTAGTCATTTTCGAATACCCCCGGGCCATAAAGTCCTCTTAAACATCATCAAACGTAAACTAATCATGCAAAATTCGTCTAAAAATGAGATTGAAAATTTCGAAGTAACCCACATCACACAAATCGAACACTTTAATTTCGAAGACGAACGAAACAGCTTAGAATCCATAAATAACACATTAAAAACGTGGGTGAACACAAATCATTATAAAATCGATAATTTTGAAGTTAATTTAACGCAAACAAGTTCTACAATTCTATGTCCGTTTTCTGAATGTAGGAAAACAATTAATATTTACAAAGATACGAAACGCAATCGTTGGGTTATATCGAATTTTACCACACATTATAAGAATCATTTAAAAACTGACGCGAAAACGACGAGTTCGATTGAGAACAACGACGACGTCACTGACCAACCTTGTTGCTCGAAAACTCTGACGTTGAAGCGATTTATTGAAGAAAAACAAGACAACTCGCAAGTAATGGATGCCAACAATAAAAAACATAAAACTGTTGAAAAATAAATTATATATCCTATCAATTAAATATTATTTTTGATATTTATACCTACAGTTTTTATAATTTTTAATAATAAATATTTAGTTTCTATATTATTATTAACTAATAATCTAATCTGAACCGGTTTCCCTTTCGTAAATCCTATATACAAAAAATATAGAACAATAGACGAATCAACAATATAAATAAATGTGTAACATTTTTATTCATTATCTTCCAATAATTCCATTTCAATCGCCTCAATAGCTTGATTCACAATATCCTGCCCGGGCTCAAACTCATCCGAATATATAATACAAATATTATGCAAAACACATGCTGCCACCACACAATTACTTATAAACTTAATGTCACTAGACTCAAAACAAGAAAACCTATAAAAACGATTGCGCAATAATAAGAACGCCGAATTCAATACCAAACTAGTTGCTGCGTGTTTCTGATTAAACGAAACTTGTTGTTCCGTCAAATCGCCCGCAAATTGCGGGAACAACCAACGAAGCGTTGGGTAACCAGAGAAGCCAACAAAAAAGTTGTCACCCAAGAAATTCGGGTTTTCTAGGGACATTTGAAAGAGCGGCGACTCTTGCAGCACTTCCGCTTGAGTTTTCGAACCGGGTTCACCGCAATAAATATCTAAAAACCGGTGTTGTGAATCCACAACCGCTTGCAAAACAACTGTGTATTCACCAGCGCTATTCACGTATTCTTTATTATTATTTGTTTTGATTTCAACGTAAGTGATACCGATTACGCCCGCTACGCCGCGCATACCTTCTAATTCATAGAATTTTTCCGTGATTTCCTCGGCTGAATCGTGTCGGGGGAAGATGATGAATTCACTTGAAATCGAAACTAAATATTCGACTATCTTTCGGACGATTGCCCACGCGCAACTCGAGGACGTATTGAATTTTTCGGCGATAAGTTTAAATGAATCACGACTCGATAAATACGATAACGTTATAACAACAGCTTTCCATGGAGTTATGTTTTTGCGGCCGTGATTTTGTTGCGGCAATATATCAGCTGCTGTGATTCGATCTGAAATATGTTTTTCGCGACATAAATAAGATGGTTACCTCATGTTTGTGACGTCACAAGCTCCAAACCTGAAATATATTGCGCGATTTCGATCGAAATGTGAAATTGTTCTTTAAATTCCTCTTCTGCAAAATTCGCAACGATATCTTCAGCGTAATCTGGTTCTATAACTTTTACTTGTACATAATTGTTTGCTTTCTTTGTGAATTTCTTTCGCATTCGTTTCTTTTTATAAAATTCTTCAAATGAAGAATCGGAAAATGAATCCGAAGTGGTTGACATGTCCGATATTTCTTCAAAAAATAGATCCTAATATATAAATGTATGTAAATTTGATTTTATAGATAGTAGGAAATATTTACATGAAATAGTTTTTCGATTTCCATAGTTAATTTTTGTATTCTTCAGTAACCTCAAACTTGCTCAAACTAGTTGTTTTAAAATCATCTAGTGTTACCAACAGTTACCAACTATTTGAAGATTCCAAATCATTTTTATCGAATACATTACATAGTTTTAGGATAAAATATATTATTACAAAAATTAATTCATATTTTTGCAGCCCTAAATAATATTTATCTCTTTATTAAATAGCAACAATTATCAGTTTTTATTTATTATTCAAATAAATCATTATATATACTAGTGGTAACACTGTACATCAAAACTGTTTTTAGTCAATGTAATTATTATTATGAATAATCGACTATTATTGATAATTTAGGGCTATATTATTAAATAATAAGTGAAATTCGAATGGGTTTATTAATGCTGGGTTTAAAACATAGTTTATATATATATATAACCAAATTTTACATTTTTATTTAATTTATACATAAATATATAATAGTTTTATATAAAAATGAATCGGAATCATGATCGACATGATAGGGAAGGTGATCAACCAGCCGAAATAGAGTCTCAATACATTTTACGAATGCCAAGTGTAAGTTAAACATTTTTCCCTATTTCTCTCTTCTCTATTTGATTAAATATATGACCAGGAGCCCTCAAAAGCTTTGCGCGAAGCCCTACAAAGTGGATTGACTAGTCTGCGAGATCGATTTTCGATCAAACTCGAACCGGATACCAGATACGGTGAAGTCCGAGTCGATCACTGGTTAATGCCAGCGAAATTATTCGATTTACCGACGATAATCGAATCATTGAAAACTATCGACAGTAAAAGCTTTTATAAAACTGCCGATATCTGCCAAATGTTATTGTGCAAAGATGAAGATGATCTGACAACAGATGAAGAAGTGACATCCAAGACGAAGAAGAAGG
>JADQWA010000061.1:0-37500 GCA_018344505.1 Nebria ingens riversi | reverse complement strand
GTACTCCACCGATTGTTTAAGCGTGTCTAAGTGTTGTTTTATGAATATTGCTTATAGATATTCAAATAAAACCTGCTAGTAATAACGGTGTTTGTTTTGACAAACGATTGAGAAGCGAATTGGTAGATCTCGGACTTCTAGACGCGGATGACGACTCAAAAGTAAGTTCTAGCATGTTTTTTTTTATCAATATACACTCAAAACTATTATTATTATACAACATTTTGCATCGTTTACGTTTTATTGAAGTCTGAATCACAAGATGACGAAATTGTTCAAGAAATCCGATTGTGTCAGCAAGAATTAGCGGCGTTGAACGACCATAATCGCGCAGAACTTAACAGACTACGAAATGTAGTGAATAAAGACTTATCGCGACAGGAAATCGTTAAAAAACTCGATGAAGTTGATAATAAAGTAAAATTCTGTTATAAAATCTATCTTATGTTTATTTATTTTCCTGAATTTCTAGGTTTTAGAAGTTTATAATAGACTTGCGGCTGCTCCAGCTGCAGATAAGAATAAAATTGAATGGGAAGCAGCGAAAATTGTACAAACGCAAAAAGAATTACATATGGAAGCAATGGAAGAGAGTTCTGATTTTATAGAATGATTTTCGTTTGTTTTTTTTTTTTAATTATATGTGTCTTAATTCCATAAAGATCTCAATGCTATTAAATAAATGAGTTTAAAACAGTTATTGCTTTTTATTTTTGACTTTACGTCTTTTTAAAGGCGAATTATCTTTAAGTAATTTATTCCAATTTTTTATTATATGCCCTATTTCTGCGTAATTATATTAATTTTAAGTAAATACTATAATTTATTAAATATTACTATAGTTGGCAACATTGCATTTTCTATAACTAACACTTGGTGGCAGTTGGTGTAAGAAATAAACTTTAACTTTGAATTTAAACTATTAATTTGTCTTTTACAATCAATAAACAATCATTTATAATAAATTTACAACAATTTATACTTCTAACACATGCTTAGGTAACGTTAAAAGTATAATATTACTTAAAAAAATATGAACGCTATGAGTGACAATTATAAGTTAGAATATTCTTGCATAAATATATACATTTTATAACGCCATTTGCCACCAAAGTGGAAATAAATAGTGAAATATGTAACTAGTGTAGTGTGCCCTGTGATCATAAACATTTGGTTACAGCAATATAAAGTACATAGAACTTCCAAGTTTTCAGTGCGTATCTCTGAAAGTACACGCTTTGCTGCCCTGGATGTGCTAATCATCTACTACAGCAATAAAGGTACAGACAAATTTGGATTTTCTTATATTAAAAGCTATTTCTTGTGTACCATTTAGCATATTAGCCTTTATTATTAAGTAAATGTGCTTAAGTTTGAAAAAAAACTGCCTAGAAATGTGAATATGTAATATTTAGGGATTGCTGAAAACAAAATGGCGAACTTATAGCCAAAATGTGTGTATACATTTGTGGAATGAATGCTACCTATATATTAAAAACGTGCTCAGCGAAAGGAACGCAAATATTTGTTTATACTATAAAATATAATTTTTTAATGTAAGCTAGAATTCTTTAAATAATAAGCTGGTATCAACCATCATATATTTTAGATAACAAAACACAAAAACTATAACATATATATTACAAACGTTAGGCTGATAAATATGTTATAAAAACTGAGTTTTTTTTCATTAATATTTTATTACCATCGAAAAGTAACACACGTGAACAACTTAAATATTGTTGAATGAAACATTCAACAATTGCCTAGGCAACATTTAACAATCGTTAATATAATAATTAGAACTACCAAAGCAACCTCGGGTTGCATATTTATGGGGGTTTTATTACTAACATGAGGCGTAAACTATTATTTGTCCTATATATAACTATAATCTTACTTATTTTGAATACGTCTATAGCCTATATAGTGTTATAGAATTTATATAAAGTTGCAATTTATTGTCAAAATAATTTAAAAAACATGTCTATTATTGATACATTTTATTATATACAATTCTTATATATGATTGCCCAAAAAACATTTCGTGGCATGTAACATATAAGGCAACATATTAAAGACGTAATGCTACGTCTCTGCAACGTAACAAAGACGTTATATGTGAGTAAATGTTTACTGAGTGGAATAAATGTTTATATATATATATATATATATATATATATATATATATATATATATATAATTTTTGGCATCGTTAATAAGTGTTATATGGTGGATATCCATACTGTTTATATAAATTCTCCCAGAATTGCATTTGAGTGTTTTCCGGATTGATTTTCGCTTCTAAATCATCTCCAATGTTGTAATAATGAATCTCTGAACGTCCAGTTGCATTTACCAACGGCCAGGTGGTATTCACATATTGGTCTAGAACTGGCGTTGGATTTCTATTAAAAAACAATTATTATTTGAGTAAGTCTGTTTTTTCGTGTTCCAAATCGATGTTATAAGCGATTATTATGATTTTTGACATTATATATATATATATATATATATATATATATATATATATATAATACACAATATAGAAAATCGTACCCAGTTTTAGCGAAATTTGACCACAGAGTAATCATAATTTCTGTAATTCGTTTCGCAGCTGGTGTAACTTGAATTGTATCATTACTCAGCCAAAAAAATTGAAGTTCTTCCGCGTGTGAAACCCCTAAAAATATAATAAATTAACACTCTTTTATATACAATATAAATATTATTTATGCGTGCATACATACATAACTCCATATATAACTATTCCCATTAAAAGTGGTGGCAGAAAACCTTTTTACATACATACATACACATCTAAAGCGTTTTATGTTATCCCATTTGATACGAGTTATGTGTTATATTTGAATGCGACATTTTATATAAATATTTACATAGGGTGGACCATCTGTTGGTTTCTTTTTAAAGTGAGTGTTATTTCGACACTTGCAACACTGACGCGCTTGACATTATTCAACCGTAAAACGATCCATTTCTTACAGCAGAGGTTTGACACTACATATCTATCATTGTCAAGCACGTTAGTGTTGCTGTCGAAATATCACTTACTTTTAAAAGAAACCAACAGATGGTCCACCTTATATAAATATTTATATAAAATTTCGCATTATATATATATATATATATATATATATATATATATATATATATATATATATATTTGTTGTGTTGTATTTATACTAACCTTCGGGGTCAAACGAACTGTGTTCTATTCCACCAATAAATGCAAACCTGTATAAATAACAGGGTGTATATAGGGCTTGTAAATACGCAGATTTCACTATTCCACGAACGAATTCATTGTCGCTAACATACTGAAACAACAATTCGTTATTAAGTATCTATATGTTTCTGAATTTCGTATGTTTTGTGTGATTATTTATGTTTAAACTTACTCGGACCACATGAGCGTCAACTACAACCGATTTATTATCGAAATAAAACGATTCGATTTGCTGACCGGCTGCGTCACTACCACCAGGACTCGCGTTCATGTCCTGTGGTGTCAATTTACTTTGGTCTAAATTGTATTGCTCTAACAGTATTATATTTGTGTACCACGGCACTAAACAATCATATTCAATTATTAGTGTAATTCATAGTTACTTAGGTGGTTTTGAACACCGCAATGTGCATTTCTTTAGTATATTTGAGTACTTACACAGTTCTGCTTGTCGCCCTTCTAACGAATTGAATCCGATCAATAATGGGATTCGATTAAAATTGCCTGATTTTTGGTTCTGGTAATTGTACCCTACGACAACGGCTTCGTCGCAATCACTTTCTGCAACCGGCGCTAGTGGTAATCCATTTAGCGGATCCCATAAATCTAACAATTCCGGCACCGTTGTTGATTTGATTAGTGCTTTATAGTTGATTTTTCGTAAACTTTCTAACAGTGTTTTCGAATTGGCGGTCCAAATACCGTTACATAGCCCAATACGAAACGCTATTGTTCGAGCATTCCTCGATTCTGTCCATGGATTTAAAGCTGTACCACTTTCCATTATTGCCTTAGAGAATAATCCTTTTTATTTAAAAAAATAAAACCCAAATTAGATTATTTATATATATTTTAATAGTCATATAATCAAAACAGTGCTAAAACCCCCCTCATTAATATGTGTTTTTAACCCAATATAACCGTGGGGGGGGGGGGCAAAAGGGCGGGGTACCCAACACAGTTTTTAATTCGACACTGAGTCAACATTTTGTATTACGATTTTAATTTATTAATTTCCGTATATAAAGCATGATTTAAAAATATAATTATTAATTTTTAATATATAAATATAACTTCATGTCTATTCCCTACAAATGGGGTGGCAGAAAACGTAAATAATTATTAACTGCTGCCACCAAAGTGGATTTTTAATAAATTTTTAGAGTGTTTAAACAAATTTTACTCGCCTTTCGCTCTTTTAGACATGACTAAAAAACTAACGGATGCGGATCCAGCACTTTCCCCCATTACAGTTACATTATTCGGGTCGCCCCCGAAACTAGCAATATTTGTTTGGACCCATTTCAACGCTAAAATTTGATCTTTCAGGCCATAGTTACCCGGCATTATATCATCTTCAGTACTTAGGAAACCTAATTAATTTAAAAAGAACACACAATTTAAATTTAATAACGATCAAATATACATATTAAAAAAACACACTAACCAAAAACCCCCAATCTATAATTCAAAGAAACCACCATAACCCCATGGTCTAAAAATCGATCAGCTCCATGCAAACCCAGATCACCTGATCCACCAACAAACCCCCCACCATGTATCCAAACGATGCACGGTAATTTTAATTTCGGAGCTGTTTCAGTTGGTAACTACATAAAAACAATCCATTATTAAACACCAGTGCGACGTTGCCGTTATTTACTAAACAAAACATCGCAAAACTTAGATGTTTCACTCAACATGTGTTTACTTTGAAAGTATAAACGTTCACGTAAAGACAATCTTCACCCCCGACTACTGATATGTTCGTTTGTTGAGTACAAACACTTCGATGATACGTCGCGTTGTAAGTACCATTCCAATGATTGGCCTTCACTGGAGGCTGTTCAAGTTAAAAAAAATGGTAATAAACAAATTGTATAGAGTCAAAAATGCGGCAATTTACTTTAAACCTAAGATCATGAATTGGCGGTTCCGCGTATGGAATACCTCGATATACGTAAATTGGATTATTGTTTACCGTAATCGATTCTTCCCCTATTAACGTCCCAGTTGATATTTTAACTTCAATAGTACCACCCTAAAACCTCAATTGTTATTTATTATAGCTTAAAAAAGTTGTCTAATACTTTATTTATAAGAACAATTCATATATTAAGTAATAAGTATGTATGCACAACTTAGGAGGTGTTTTATTTATTTAAAAAATATTTAAACCAGTGCTACAAACTTGAATGTGTTAACAATCAATACCAACTTAGAGGTTGTTTGTCTATAAAGAATAACTTACCAGCGCAGCTTGGATACGGTGTACCAACATCCAACACAAAAAACACTGTTCGACAATCTTCATTACAGACATTGTCAAGTTCATAACAATTCAAAACTGTAACGCATTGCTTTTATAGTGTTTTCAGGTGAAAATGTAAATATTTCTTATCAAACAACGAAGTTATCATTATTTATAGATTGTTTATGTTTGATTCATTATTTGTTGAAACAATTACTCATATGCGCAAAATATTATTTCCTATATATTTTTAGACCATAAACAAAACTTAAACTACTTAAAAATATATATGTTTTATTTGCTAATTTAGATATAACACTTTGTTGAAAAGTCAAAAAAAAAATATATTGTTTTTTCCCAACAAAAGATCCCCATTTAAAAAATCGCTTTAATTTGTTTGTATATTTTTTAATCAAATTTATTACTTAGAATTGAGGACCACATTGAAAAAATCACTTTTATTTTATTAATATAGTTAAAAAATTACTAATTAGATAATTAACCTACATTTTTTAATTAATTGGTGTCGTAATTACACATTTATTACTTAAAATTGGGTGCCCCGCTTTAAAAATTGCTTTTATTTTATTTGTATATTTAAAAAATCACTAATTAGATAATTAACCCAAATTTTTTAATCAATTAGGGCCCTTACAAATTTATTACTTTGAACTAGTTGAAATTTTATTTAAATTAGGTTCTAATTATTTAATAACTAATCTGGAAGGAGTAACTTATGTTTAAAGCATAATTAAACGCATTAGTCTTTAATTATTATATTTTCCATAACTAATTAAACTCATACAACCCTGAATATACATTGTTCGACTTGGTGGCAGTGGACGTGTTAAATTTCGATCCAAACATTGCATTACATAAACTACTATTTTTGTATAAAATCACCAAGTAGACTTATGTGTGTTTGATTTGTTAATAGCTTAAAAAACAATAATTTATTTGTTTTTAAGATGGTAATCTATTTCAAACTAGTTAGACATTTTTAAATGTTAATAAAATAGTATTACCATCATATATTTTAGATAACAAAAACAAAAAGTTTTTGTTGCATTTAAAATATATCAGTTTTCTGATAAATATATGTTTTAAAATACTTTTTTATTTGAGCTATATATTAATATTGATTTATAACTAATGAAAAACTTTGAATTGCTCTACTTTCTTTTTTACTACGTCTAAGACAAAAAACATAATTATAATTCATAAATAAAATTCGAATTAGTTTTTTTTGCACTTTGCTCCTACATTAAATAACAAATATATAATTTGTTTTGTGTTACAAAAATAATATTTAACTTATAGAATTTTGCCAAAGTTTAGTCTGGCTTTGTGTTAAAATATTTTTGTTCTTTTGTTGTAAATCGGCTTGCTTTGTGGTTTGTGCTGCATGAAATGTGTTCTCGTTACAAACTTTAGGTTTCTGTAAAAAATAAATTTATATTTTCATAGTTGCCAAATATATATACGTATGTCTCTTACCATTTCCGTTTTAAGTTTCTTTCCGTGATATTCTTTTTTAAAGAAATTAATAAACAAAAAGTAGAACAATAAAGCTTGGAATGCAATGACTAATGTGAACGTTTTCGGTACTTCACAATTAAAATTTAGTATTGTTTGAGCGGTGTGTAGCAAAACCAGCGCAAATTGAATCTAGAATTAAGTTAAAAGTAGCGCCAAAGAAGCTGTGTTGATGCTAGGCTCCACACTTACCAATTGTATCGTTGTTAAATACTTTTTCCACCATAAGTATGGTCGTAAACTAGGCCCCATTGCAGCCAACAGATAATATCCGTACATAATCGTGTGTACAAACGTATTTAAATATCCAGCGAATGTATAATGTCCTTCAGGATAAAAAAGAACACCGACCCAACACAAAACTGGCACAATACTATGATGGACAAGGTGCAAATTCGATACTTGATCAGTTTTTTTACGTAAAATAAAAATCACCTTTAAAAACATATTAGTAAAACAATAATACAGCACTAAGAATTTCTAGAAATTATTTCCAGAGTTATAAGCTTTCAAAAAATGGAGTTTTGTTACTAATAAATTTAAATAATTCATAAATAAACAAAATAATCTACTACTATTTAAATTTCTCTACTAAGTAACGCGGGTTGCCTATTCCTATGCGTTTAAATCACTTATCTGTGATTTAACGCAGCTATAGCTACCAAACAGGCTACTATATAACACGGGTTGCCAATTCCTAGGCGTTTACATCATTTGTCTGTGATTTAACGCAGTTATAGCTACCAAACAGGCTACTAAATAACACGGGTTGCCTATTCCTAAGCGTTTACATCACTTATCTGTGATTTAACGCAGTTATAGCTACCAAACAGGTTACTAAATAGCACGGGTTGCCTACTCATAGGCGTTTAAATAACGATCTAATTGTTATATTGCGTTTGAATAATAATAGTGTTAATAATTGCAAAATAACTTACTGTATCGGTAAAGTCCAAGAATTTCGATAAAAAAAATAACCATGATATTCTCGACATCTGAAATATAATATTAAATATTAAATCCCTTATAAAATAGGATTTCTCAACCTTCTTAACATTGGAGGAAATATATATAACTATATTGACAAGTTTTTTCCGTTGATTAAGATTCACATTCAATCAAAAGAAGTTAATTTTTTTTGACAAAAGAACGTTCTTGTGTTAAACATTTTATTCTATCTAGCTTTTTTAAAAAACATGTAAGTTTTATCAGTGTAAAAGGCATAATTCTCGTTTATGCACAATGAACACTTATAATGAAACATCAGTATTAATCTCTTAAAAGCACGTTTTTTTTGTTGAACATTTTATTCTATCTAGCTTTTTAAAAAACAAGTAACTTTTATCAGTGTAATTAATTCTCGTTTATGCACAATGAAATATTATAAAAACTTTTTTTTAAAATCAGATACTGCCCACAAGACCGTATCACCAGTTATTTCCTGTAAATGAGGAGTGAGGGGGTTAAAAGTACTCTTAATGAGTATAAATTGTTTAGAACATTTGTCTATGCCATATAAAATCTATTAATACCGACATTTTTTTGATAATTATTGACAGTAAATAAATACTAATTACTAAAGACAACTTACCATTAATGCTTGTGGACTAATATAATCATTTGGTTGACATGTTAAACTGTAATTTGTCATCCATCCTAAAATACTGCCCTATAAACATATATATATATATATATATATATATATATATATATATATATTTTAAATAAAAAATAATAATTGTTTATTTTTATATAAATAAATACCTGGTAAAACATCCACGCGCTGGAAAGTGTTTGAAATAAATTATAAATAATCATAACTCCCTTCAAATCATATGGTTTCCGGTGTTTCATAAACGCAGGACCAATTTTCATAACAAATAATAAATAAACTAAAACTAAACCTATTGTTGGTAGTGGCGAACTCATAAAAAACCATTCCTTCGATCTGGGATCTAAATTCAAACATATCAATAATATATATTGCGTTTTTCTTCTATAAAATTATTAATAAATCATTGTTTACCTGCATATGTGTCTACAAATGATTGATACATATCGAAATCTAAAACAAAAGCCAATTAGTATATAGTATTACAGATTAGCTTTTATAGACGGGGAAATTACTATTATTTTTGACACTTAATAAATATTTTAACACATACATTCGTAATAAACGTTAAATTGGATATAATAAACGTTTCCATGTAGTACATAGATAAAAAATTATTTACAATTAGATTGTTTATATTGTTTTAATGTAAAAAGCCAATCAATATTTGCGTTAATAAAATGTTACTGACATACCTATATTGTTTAATAAAATATTTATTTTCCCGTTTGTAATTGTTTGAAGCAAACAACCATATAATATTCGTAGTAGTATCCATAATTATTTACTTATCACAAATAATTAAAATATAACGATGTTTTTTATATCTAAATATTTTTAGTTTGTTTAAAACTATAATTAACACTTTTCGTTGGCCAAAATTGGACTCAAAACTAAATATTTTATTATGCCTCGATTACCGTGTATACTAAGGAAGAACTTAAGTATTCGATCATCTCATTTATAGATTAAATATTCTTAATAAACAATTTTAATAATTCATTATTGTTTTATAAATTTAACTAATTAAATAATATATTTTATTATTTGGGTTTAGTTTATTATATAAGTATTCGAAGTATTCGTTCACCAATTTTATGCCTCGATTACCGTGTATATTATATGAAGAACTTAAGTATTCGGTTGTCTCATTTATAGATTAAATATTCTTAATAAACAATTTTAATAATTCATTATTGTTTTGTAAATTTAACTAAATTAAATAATATATTTTATTATTTGGTTTAATTTGTTATATATGTATGAAGAACTTAAGTATTCGTTCACCAATTTTATGCCTCGATTATCGTGTATATTATATGAAGAACTTAAGTATTCGGTTGTCTCATTTATAGATTAAATATTCTTAATAAACAATTTTAATAATTCATTATTGTTTTATAAACTTAACTAATATATTTTATTATTTGGTTTAATTTACTATATATGTATGAAGAAATTAAGTATTCGTTCACCAATTTTAATTAAAATTGTCTTTTATGCCTCGATTACCGTGTATACGAGTATTATACGAAGAACTTAAGTATTCGGTGGTCTCATTTATAGATTAAATATTCTTAATAGACAATTTTAATAATTCATTATTGTTTTATAAACTCAACTAAATTATTCGGTTGTCTCATTTATAGATTAAATATTTTTAATTAACAATTTTAATAATTCATTATTATTTTATAAGCTTAACTAAATTTAATAATATATTTTATTTTTGGGTTTAGTTTGTTATATATGTATGAAGAACTTAAGTATTCGGTTAACAATTTTAATTAAACTAGTCTATTTTACATAATATATTAGGTGTGTATTATTATGAAGAGCTTAAGTATTCGTTGTAGGTAGTACATATATTTTGATAAATGAGGAATGATATGAGTATTTTAGAATCGATTTCGTCTACTAGTGGTACTAAACATGTTTAATTAAACAAATAACCGAAATTAAATATATTAATAATCTTTTTAGGTTTGGAGCTAAAATAATAACTAAAGTTATACATACCTATTAGAATAATCCAAATAAATAAAATTGATTGTATCCACTTGATTATACACTGTTAAAAATAATCGCAACACTTAATTACAGGTGTGTGAGACTTAAATCTATTGTCAAAACTGAACAAGTGTCTTCCAATGACATCAGTTATATACTTCGAGGAACAAGTAGCCATGTAAATGGCGGGTGATTGATGAATAATAATGTGCGTGCAGTTTCATATTTAGCGCTACGTTTGTTTTTTTTTATAAATTATTCTTCTCACAGTTTCGATGTCAGGTTACGTTTATGGACGTAAAATCAATGTCAAAGTAAAGTTATGTTGATTTTTGCAATAGACACATCAGAGTTTTACTGAGCCACCTTATGTAGGTACATAAATAAGTGTTTTAAGTAAATATTAGCATTCTTGCATTTTTACGCTTTATGCAACGGCTGTACTTCTCAGTACAGTACCAAACATTGTTTTGTTGACATTATCTTTAGAACACAACGGAAACAAAAACCACATTTCTTATAAATTGATTTTTAAATCTAACAACGGCATTCACAATACCGGGTAGTTATTTTACGTTGTAACCGTTATAATCGTTATAAATATAAAGTCAAGGACGGAAGTCTATTTAAAAAAATAATACGTCTCTTCGAATTAAAAACTGATTAATATCTTTTTGTTTACAATGAAACTAAATGAAGCAAAAGAAGTTTGTAAGGATTGAGTTTAATGGGTAAAGATTATCAATAAGATGTGAATGAATCTAAAGGGTTTTCTGCCACCTTATTTAATAGGGTTGTAGTTATATATGTATTATTTATTTAGTTAGCGTGAACATTTTGATGTTAGCAACTTTTTTTACGCAATATTCTGATTAACTAAAGATATTAATGCACAATTTTTGAATACGAAATTTGTTTGATTTTGAAATATTGAACGAATGACCTTAAATACCCAAAAATTGGGTAACAATGGTGCGGCTCATTCGTCACCATTAACCATGAATTACAATTATGTTAAACGCAGATATATCTGGTATACATTAATAGAATTAATATTTATACTACATGGAAATATAATTAATTAATTACTGGCATTTAAAAATTACTCAAATCGAACTAACCGCCTCAAAAGTTAATAATCTATCGTAATTTATTTTATATACAGTATATACGGGTGGGCCATCTGTTAGTTTCTTTTTGAAGTACGTGTTATTTCAACAGTTTGCAACACTGACGCGCTTGACATTAATATATATGTAGTGTCAAACCTCCTCTGTAAGAAATGGATCGGTTTACGCTTGGAGTCAAGCGCGTCATTGCTGCAAACTGTCGAAAAAGACACCAATAGATGGTCCATCCTATATATAAAATATATATATATATATATATATATATATATATATATATATATATATATATATATATATATATATATACATATATATATATATATATATATATATATATATATATATATATACATATATATATATATATATATATATATATATATATATATATATATATATATATATATATACAAATAATTATTTCATAGACGAACTATACGATACATGCATGTGACGTCACTGATCGCGTGTTTTTTTGACGTCATTTACTCACTAATAACCATAAATTGTTCACTAGCCTTAATACACAGATAGAAATGAATATAAGAAATATTAATAGTAAACATATACCGGAAATAGTTTCTTTGAAGAGTTTAGGTTAGATTTGTATTCAGATGCGTTCTGCGGTGATCCAAGTGCCTCCTGTGATTGTTAATATGAAACATTTCGGGTCAAATGTGATTGGTGTTTTCGTTTTTGGACTTAAAGTAATTCGGTGATTTTTTAACAACGCAATGATACCAACTTTTATTTGTAACAAACCGAATCTGAGTCCTAGAAATATAAATATGTCTATGGTTATTTGACCAATCGTTTACATTCGTTTATTTATTTATTTATTTTGGGGTTACCTATACAATTCCGGGGCCCTTCTCCAAAAGGTAGAAATGTATATGGGTGTCTTTTATATTTCTCTTCAGCGCTAAATCTCTCAGGATCAAAAGTATCCGGTGCCGGATAAAATTCAGGATCTGTTTGAAATCCTAAAATTGGTATTACAACTAATGTATCTTTTTCTATAATTGCGTTTGAGTTCGGAATTTGGTAATTTTGTTTACAATTCCGTTGAAGAAATGGTACTGGAGGGTGCATCCTTAAACTTTCTAAAATAACAACAAATGTACCACATTTCATCTAAATGTATAAATTAAGACATATATACCATAAATAGCTTTATCTAAATATTCTAGCTCGAAAATTCCTTCATAAGTCAATTCCCCCTCATATTTCTTCAACATTTCTTGTATTTCGTCTCGAATTTTATCTTGAATATCTCGATTCATTGCCATATCATAGAAAAAAAACGTCATTGTTGTACTGGAAGTTTCATATCCAGCCAAAAAGAATAAAAATGCTTGAGCAGCGATTTCTTTATCGCTCAACGTCATCCCCGGCTCTTTCACCAATCCATCAACATCGCCTGTATGCTTCAAGTTGATCATCAACTGCATTAAGTCATTCCTTCTAACACCATTCACTTCACGATATGAAACGATATTTTCCACGCAAGATAAGAAAAAATTTGAAATTTCATCGCTAAATTTCCGTAGTTTTAACACTGCAAATAATTTCGGACACAAAACACTAAAAAAATGCTTAAATGCTTGGATCGCCGTAGGCTCAAAAATTAATTTACTATATTTGCGAAATTCTACTTCTGGATTTTGTAATGAATTACAATCTAACCCAAACGCACAAGTACCTTAAAAGAGTATTTATTAATTCACCATTAAGACTATAAATTTATAATGACTCACCAATAATATCTGTAGTAAAACGCCCAGTAACATCTTTCATATCAATCGGTCGTTCATGACTCACATGCGCCTCTAATACCTCCTCAAAATGTTTACTACACTTCACCAATATTTGGAACATCATTTTCATCTTGCTCGGCGTAAAAGTGGGTGTTAATTTCGTTCGTAGATTGCGCCACTTTACCCCAGACAGAGCAAGCAAATGAGCGGAAAGTGGTTCATGGTTTTCGTCGTAATACATTCCGCGATCAGGGAAATGCGCGAAATCTTTCGAAAGAACACACTTCGCCAGACCCGGATCCACTATTATTAGTACTGGTTTCGTCAACGTAAACGTACCACCGAATTTGAGACCTTGCGCTTTGAATAGCTTATAATGGCACATATTGTTTTCTCCAATTGTGATTTTTTGTAATAGTTGCTGACCACTGTTGCCAAATGGTATTTTTGGTGGTATAAATGGTATTTTACACCTAGCCCAATATGTGTAGGAGTATTTGAAATATATGTATATTGTTGTTATGAGTAATAATAGTATAATTATTAAATATGCTAATAAATTTATTGCGATATCCATTTTTAAATTAATAATTTTCATAAAAAATGTTAAGTATCAACAAACAATTATTATTTGTTATAATTCAACGCGAGATAAAATTATACTGATGTTCAATAGCCCCCGTTCTATCTTTTATATTAACAGAAAAACATATATGATTATTACTTATCAAATATAGGGTCCAATAATTTAATATATTTTTAGATGCTTTATTGATTCAGATAATCCAAACTATTTATCAATACAGTATGCTGTTAAATTTATAATAAATAATCAGAAGTCAACAATAATTAAAAATCTAATAAAATATAAATGGTACTTTGACTTATTTAAATTATATAAAGATAAAAAACTAGTTGAAGTAAACAAAAGCTACTAAAATTTATCATAATCGCCATCAATGACCTGGTTTCATTAATATTTAAATCGCCCAAATACAACAAATATATAAATTCTACCAAACATACAAATTAACTTCCGAAATATGCATAAATATCGAATACTATTCAAAATTCATAAAATATTTAATTTATTTAAATTTTATCAATAGTTTATAATAATAAACTAACGTTATTTGAATAATATGCTAAGAAATAACTCTTTTGCATTAAATAAATGGCGAAAAACTACTAATTAATTATTAAATCTTTCCTAAAGTTGCCTTTGATATCTATAAAGCATTAAAATAAGGACGAAGATGCAATATAACTCAATTATTGCATATTTGCACAAAGTTGCATTTGAATTATATTATTTACATCAGATCTCCGAATGAAGTATGTATTAAAGTGTTACCAACTGTATACAAATACAAGCTTACTTACGCTAACATTTAATTATTTAATAGCCAAAAACTATAAAATATATACTATTATTTACAATTTTAAACAAATAATTTATTAAATTCTATTTTAAATTAGGTTTTACATTAATCATTTACCATAAAACATATTTTATTCTAGAAGTAGTAACTATGATTCGAAAATGATATCAAATTTTCTTCCGCGACATGTCAAATTTAAACTTGCGCCTAATAAGCATGATAAGATAAACAAATACATTTTTTATAGTTTTAACGTTATTTTACAAACATCTATTAAGAAATATGGCTATAAAATCAAATATACATCGAATATATTGTTTCAATTTCTATCTATGAGTAAATCGTTGAACAACTAAATTTATTCATTGAATATTGATTTGTTTTATTCGATGAATAAAATCAAATGGGGTTGAAATAGTAAATGTGTTTTTGACAGTGCATTAATATGTATTTCAATACTAAATTTCGAGTCGAAATGTTTTAATGTTTAATTCAAAATACGAGAGGTTAATATGTGTTAGTTATTATTTGATAAAATGTCGATACAAAAAGAAAAACGGGAACGTTCAACGAATTTCACACCGGATGAAAAAGAGTTATTAGTAGAAATCGCATTGCAATACGTGCATATAATAGAAAATAAAAAAACGGACGCTGTTTCGTCGAATCGCAAAGAGGAAACTTGGGATAAGATCACAAAATTATTCAACGATAGCAGCGATTATGTTTATCGAACACCGAATACGTTAAAACTAAAATATATCGGGCTCAAAAAGGAGCTGGTCAAGAAACAAGCGGAGGAACGCGAACAATTGATGAAAGGAGGACGGAAAAAAATCACTTATTGCGATTTAGAATTTAAATTAATGCCAGTTATTAATTGTTGTTTTTCAAACCAAACATCTTTGGCCGATAGTGATAATTCAGGTATTTTATTTTATTAACCGGCTCATCCTGTCTCTCTGTATTTCGAATGTAATAAATGATTAATATTAATTATAATTTATTGCTCAAATTTCGCTATTTTCGTAAATAATTACGCGAATTTAATATTTAAAAGTGTATTTTGTAACAAGTATATATTAAAACGTTTTTAATTATATATTTGAAGAAACTACAAACAGTTTTCATGAAACTACAAACAATGAAAACGAAAAGAAATGTTTTTCTGATCAAGTAAGTTAAATCACACAAAACGTAGCAAATATTTTAAATCATTTCCAAATCATATTTAGAATTCCGGAGTGGACCAATCAGAGAATGAAATCGAAGTCTTAGATGTCACACCCGATATAAACGAAGTAAAAACGTCAATTACTTTAGTTGTATTTCTTTCAAATGTGATTTTCAGATTCAAACTTTAAGCGCAACCCACTTTAAATTATCTAAGCCATTCGGTACTTTGCGGCGGGAAAACCGTATTAATAAATTAGCTGAAACTAGAAACGAATTGGTGTTGTTGCAAATGCGAATCTTAAAAGAGGAACACCAGAAGACCGACGCGTATGAAGATGAGCGATTGAAGGTTCTCATTAAGGAAACGGAAAATAAAACGCGCGAGCACAATTTACGGATGAAAATGCTCGAGTTGGAGTACGAAACCAAATGCCGCGAAGCCCAACGCAAAGATGAAGAACACCTGCTGAAAATGAAAATTCTTCAAATTGAATTACAACAAAAACAATTTGATTTTGATTTGAAGAAAAACAATACAGTCGCTTTAAGTTTACATTAGTTTGTGTATATGTTTTAATTAAAATTAGTAAAGTAATTTTTATTTGTTTTTATTTATGCATTTGTGATCTTAATATCTATAGAATTGTAAGCTTACTTACTGAGATATATTTATATTAAAAGTTTATTTATATTTGCAGATATTTACGAACATTCATTGTCTACAGAATTGTGTGGTACATATTACTCAACTCAAACAACAAACGCTGCCTTAGAGAGCCATGGATGGCATCCTAGTCTACAGAATTGTAAGTGATTTACATACTTTCATCCATTCCCTGCCCCAATTTTGTGGTTTATCCATGGCTCTATACGGTTCTTCTATTTGAATATCCATAAATCGTCTATACCAGCGGTTCCCAACCTGTACTCTATACACTTCCGTGACTTATAACTCCAATATTCTAAAGAATATTGTTTTATTTATGTAGACTACTATTTTTAAGTGCTGTACCTTCACCCCCCCCCTTCACCCATACCACCTCCAAACTCTTCCCCGGGGGGTGGGACATTTTATATGTTAGAATAGTTATATTTTCGAAATGGTATGACGTTGTATACAAATAAATAGAACTATTTCGAATATAAAAATGAAGATAGCTGCACTTAGACTAGCGATTAAAAATAAAAACGCAGGACCTGCGTCTATAAGACCGACAGACACGAAATTGCTACCGCTTCCGGTGCATTTCGGCATTGTATCGTAAATTTTGTTCAATTCTCGCGATTGGATTCCGTATTCATGCATTTTCTGTAATCTAGTATATATATATAAATATAATATAAGTGTTCATAACATAAAATTTGATGCAAATTAAAATCTTACCCAATTTTCAGTATTTCTTTATACGGACTATTCTTTTTTATCGGCAACCAAATTTGTGCCGGTTCCACATACTTCAAACGTTGCAAACCACACTTTTCTTGTTCGAAAAATGTTCTGCCAATTTCCGTATAAACAATAGGCAATTCCGCATGGAATGCAAAATACCCTTTGCGAAGACGTTCAACTCCTTCCTCTAGCGTCATATATGCTTTAGACCCTTGAGGAGCTAATTTTTGTTCATAAATAGATTTTCGAATCTTTTCAGTTGCTGCCTACATAAAATATTCCTAATTTGAGAATTAGATACTTAAAAATCGCGTAAATATAGGGTAGACGATAAAACGGCTTCAAAAATGTAATAATATAAACATATAGCGTCTCTAAATATATATAGAAAATAATTACCTGAAAATAATAATGGTTATAGTCTACTTGGAGTAATCCAAGTTTCAGTTTGGAATTTAATAATTCCTCAACGGAATTAATGTGTGAAGAGGACGTTTGTAATAGAACTACGATATAGGCAGAGTAACTAACGTAGATGAACATCAATGCAGCGAATATAAAAAATGTTATAATTTTACTGATGCGACTTTTCGGTTCATACATTGTATCTTGTAAGCTTACAGCTCCGACAATCAACATGGCAACATCAGAAAACGTGATTTTCTGATTGACTTGTTGATGTGTTTCCCACAATATAACCAAATATAATAAACCAATTGTTAATATAACTAAACAAAAGATGCACAGCCATACGAGTTTCGTAAATGGTAATGTGAATATGTTAGTGACGTGGCTTAGTGGCGGTTTAAGAAATAGAAATGTCATTTCCATTGGTGTTGTTAAAGATAGAAAGTCTAATTGGTCTACGAGTTGTTTTGTTAAATATAACGGCGTTCCTAAAGCATAAAATGAAATCTAGTTGCTAAATAACAATATTTGAACGTAGCCATTACCTGCTATATCAACTGAGTTGTTCTGCATAAGATGAATCATATTTTTGATATTCGGAACAAAAATAAACTCTCGACTTGCGTTTACGAAATCAAATAATATATTTAAGTAAATATAATTTAATTTAGATAACCCATCAATACTCCTAAATCTAAAACAATTACTCTAAATATATATTTAAATATTAATCTTAGACCTAAAAATTTAGGTAATTCCGCAACGTAATAGACCAAATGTGTACTGGATTTTGACCAAATTAACAAAACATTCTTTTACCTATAATCCCATAAATGATTCGTTGTATCATTTTCGGTTATAATTACAGCGGTTTTTATTAAATTACTCATTACATTATTGCGAATGTTTGGTTTGATTGGTCCAGAAAATTGCGCAAACCCCTCAAAATAGTTCCAAATTGCCAAAAATTGTTTATTTAATATTCCAGTTTGTTTATATTTGTATATTTCGCTTAAATAAAAGCTGGTGTCATTGAGTTTCGATCCTAAATATGCTTGACTATCAAATAGTAAGTTTAAATTATGCAAAGAGTTAATATTTTCTGGATTTCGGGACAAAAATAACCATATGTTTGGGGATGAAAATAAATGTTCTTCGTGTACCTATAAATTAAACATTAGTAATTTAACAACTGACGTCATTTCGTTATAAATACTTTATTTAACACTTCTTTAGAATTCCAACAATCTAAATCAAATAAAAACAAAATACTAGTGTTTTGTTTATTATTTATTTTGTTTAGTTTAGTTATATCATAGATATTTAGTTTATAATAATTATTAAATAATTTCTCTGCTAGATGCATCATATCAGCTAAAATAAATAGGTTTATCGCGCTATAAATATATATATATATTTTTTTTATTACCTTGTTCCCAGCATAAAAATGCGTTAGTTTGTACTGGGTGAATTTGTAGTTTCAAAAAATCATAAACAAAGTCTATTTCGATGTTTTGATTCGACAATAAAATGGTTGTATTTAATAAAATATTTAAAAATTGAGGCAACATTTTATATATACATATATTTAATGTCAAGTAATACTATAGACTTTAGTGTTTTAAATGAACTAAGATTTGTTATATTTGAATTTATATATTATATAAAATATAAGTAGGAGTGGTTAAATACAATTATGGTGAACATAATAAAGATTAGTGTCATTTAGAGGTAAGTATAGCAATTTGAGGTAAATTAAATGACAAGTCATTATTGAATATTAAAACGAATTTTTATTTAAATAACTATTTAGGTTACATAGTACGCCATTATGCACATTATTTCAAAAATCAGCCCGAAGTCCTAGGAAAACCTCGTCAATTCAACCTTTAAAAATAAACAAAAGTTAAAACGTTGCCAAATTTATTTATATGTTTAAATGTATTTTAAAAAAATATCTCTCCACTAAGGTACCTGAAAGAATACAAAATTCAAACAGGGCATAAGCAAGATGTTTAATCTTCGAGGATCTTTAGCACTATGATCAGTATTAATAACTAAACTAGTGACTCTAGTCTCGATTAGTGTCTATAAGTTGGTAATGTGTTATAGGGCAAGTTTGGTATTTAAAAAAATTAAGGCAGACATGTTTTTTAAGATATCAATTACCTTTCATCCTGAATATAGCGACGAACTTGGAACGGCACGAATTCAATTCGTTCTAGAAGTAAATAAAAACAATTATTAGTTTTGATTTAATTATATTTTAGTATTTATGATTTATAGATTATTCCGGAATTAGAGTCCTAATCAGGTTATCAAAGCTGTTATTTAGACCAAGCCCATTTAGATTTTAAATTTAGTTTTATAGAATGTCTTTCGCCAAATGACCGAATAGAATACAAATTCAAACACAATGATTAGTATCAATAACTAAACTAGTGAAATGAACCTCGATTAGTGTCTACAAGTTGTTGGTTATGCGTGACATGTTTTTTTTTTAGATATCAATTACCTTACATCCTGAATATAGCGACGAACTTGGCACGGCACGAATTCAATTCGTTCTAGAATCAAATAAAAACAATTATTAGTTTTACTTAATTATATTTTAGTATTAATCATTATTTATAGATTATTCCGGAATTGAAGTTCTAATCGGATTATTATAGTTGTTATTTAGACCAAGACGATTTTGATTTTAAATTTGTTTTGAAAAATGACTCTCGCGAAAAAACCGACTAGAATACTAATTCAAACGGCAATACAACGAGACCTTTAATGTTCGAGGGATTTACACTATGATTAGTATCAATAACTAAACTAGTGAAATGAACTTCGATTACGGTCAATCGGTTGTTGGTAATGCGTGTTATATGGTAAGTTTGGTATTTAAAAAAATTAGGGGAGAAATGTTTTTTAGTTATCAATTACCTTGCATCTTGAATATAGCGACGAACTTGGCACGGCACGAATTTAATTCGTTCTAGAATTGAAGTAAAACAATTATTAATTTTGATTGAATTATATTATAGTATTAATCATTATTAATAGATTAATCGGGTTATCAAAACTGTTATTTAGAGCAAGACTATTTGTTAAATTATACTTTGAAAAAATATCTCTTCACTAAGGTACCTGATAGAATATAAAATTCAAGCAGGGCATAAGCAAGATGTTTAATCTTCGAGGATCTTTAGCACTATGATTAGTATCAACAACTAAACTAGTGACTCTAGTCTCGACTTTACAATAATTTATATTTAATTAATAAGCACAATATATGTATAACAAATGTTTATTGCTCACTTCAGTTTGTAATTTAAAAAAAAACGTTCTCATTAATTTGTTTGGCATCGTATTATAATCATACAATAAAATGTTGAACAAGAATAGAATCGGTACTGCTTTAAATATTTAGTTATGTTGCTCATACATATAAACATGCCACGTGAGACTATTTCCGGTTCAAACTGCCGGTAAAGCAGCGTGCTGCAGTTAAGAGGAAATACAAAACGTAAATAAGAAACGTGTATTGATTACAGCGAAACTAACTTTATAACTAATCCCAGTCATCCTATATTTATTTATAAACACTACTATAAAAATACGTTAAATGGTACATTTCAATAAGCCACGGCTAAAACGGAGTTATAATTTTAAATAAAACTGTTGAAATTATATTTGCTATATAAATTAAACATAAAACCTCATTAATATTGGGTAAATAATTAATAAGTAGCAAAAAAAATCCAGTGTTGAAAATTAAAAACGAGGTCGCCATGTTTGATTTTAAAACATAAATATTAACACACAAAAATATAAAGCGTTATAATAAAATTGAAACATACCATAATTTTTCGGAAACCAAAAGCAAGTTGCTGAAGACACGTCTTTTTTCTTGGGAGACCGCATGATAAATGAAAGATGCTTTAAACGGGAAGCGGAAGAGCGAATCGCACACCAACTGCAACAACTTCATACTATTCATACGACCTATCACAGCTGCGTTATTGTAATCATGTGACCTAAATCGTTGGTAACACTGATCGTTTTCTTTTGTTGAACTGGTGTTAAAGTAGCTACGCAGTGGTGGCGATAAAGAAAGATCTAATACTTAGGCGAAAATAGTTGTAAAATTTAGTTGTTACTGATGAAATGATATGTAATTAAATATACTTAAAATAAGGAATATTTTAGGTGTAGCTAGAGATGTTTAATGTGTAGGAAAAAGTATGATAAATATTATTTGTTAGGCCCTTTAACCATTTTCTCGCAACGCTACCACTATGTTAGTGTAATATGAAAATACTCGAGTAACGTCATCCAGTTGCCTCAGTTATTTCATTGGAATTTTTAACTAATAAATAATCTTTATTAGCGAAAAATATTGTGTTAACTGTGTTCATTTTCGCTTTCATTCTTAATTTAGTGTAAAAGCTGTTATGATATAATCTGTAAGTGGTTTATTAAATAATTTATAACCTATTTTCAAACATATTTTGTCGTTTGATGACGTCATTCAAGTCATTTGAGCTCATTTCAAAAGCACGTACTCAATAAAAATAAAAAACGCATTTTTTAAACATTTTTCTTCGACACTAGACGATATGAACATCTTCTTTTAAACAGAATTTAAATAATGTATATTTTAAGATTTATAGAAAATAATATATATTTTAAAAAATAAACTTTTTGGTTTTCGACTAATTAAATTCATTTTACAACTACACTCAATAAAGTAGTTCTTATTTATTAAATAAATAAATAATAAAATACATTAATAACAAATTAATAATTATTTACTAAATTAAATATATATTAACTTGAATTTACCGAACTATTTATTATAGCGTATGTTTCATTTTAAAAACGGGGTGCAACTAGTAATGCATTAACCAATCAGATTTCTGTACAAGTTGCTCCTTAACTCTCAGAATTCATACTACGCCTCAAAAAATAGTTCATGCCTGTTATTAAATCAAATAATTTGATGATATCATCAAACCCTAGTCGTTTTAATATAACTATAATAGTTATTTGATAATTTTAGAATAAAATGCCGGGCATTCGTTGCGCGATATCTGGCTGTAAAAATGCGTATAAGTCTACGCGGGAAAACTCTGGGGCGGACATAAAATATTATTGTTTCCCGAAAGATTCGGACTTATGTGCATTATGGGTTGAGAAATGTAACCGAAAAGGGCCTGTAAAAACTGGGACAACTCGGGTTTGCTCGATACATTTCGAAAAAGCTGCATTCGAACGCGATTTAATGGCTGAATTAATGCATGTGCCAGATCGAATGAAGTTAAAAAAATCAGCGATACCAACTTTAGAATTGCCGACCGAAAATTGGGATGCAGAACTGCCAATTACTGTAAAAATCACGCAAAATCCCTATGTTAAATTAGATAGTATATATGTTGATGAAACACCAAAAGCGCTCACTTATAAAACAGAACTGATAAATAGGAAGAAGGAATACAATAATAAAGTGAAAAAGGTACGAATCAAACAACAATTAACGATTGATTCAAGTGAAGAAATACGGCCTAATATTTTGAAGAAACCCAAGAATATTTTAAAACAATCCAGCGAAGAAGTTCAAAGTAAAACAGATTTAAATATTGAGTTTTTGAGTAAAAACGTTACTTTTGATTTGAAGAAAAATATTGTACACCAATTAGAACATACAGACGAAAGTATATTAGAATCATTACTAACAACTAAGAAGAAGAAGAAGTCGAAAAGAAAAAAAATATTAAATGAATTTCCAAAGAATGGAAAGATAGATATGGTAATTAAAAGGCGAAAATATGAGAATAATATTGAAGAAATAGAGATGAATGCAGATAATCAGGATAATGGAGAGATGCGAATAATAGAAGAATTAACTATGCCGAAAAATGAGTATGAAGATGTTGAATATTTAGAACAAGAATTTAATGATGAAAATTACTTTGATACTTTTCAAAATAAACAAAAAGTTGTTGCGGTAAATAATGAAGAAATTGAAAATAGTTATGATTATCAAACAACTTCCATTGCCAAATTAAAAAATTTCGTTTATATTAAGGCGCAACACTGGGAAGATGAAGAACACATAGAGGAGGATATCCAAAATGAAGTGGTTGTGGAAGAAAATATAGAAAGTTTCCAAAACATAGAAATTTTAGAAGAAAGATTCGAGAATGAAGACACTATTTCAGATTGTGAAGACAATTTGGAAGATATTGTTACTCAAATTGAAGAAACACCAGAAAATAGTACTAATTTAGAAAACAACGTAAGCGAAGAACATTTGGAAGAAATTGAAATAAATATGCAAATAGTAGAAGATTCTTTACTAAATAATTCCTTAACCAAAGAAAAATTGTCAATAGCAGAGCACTCCCAAATTGAAGAAAATTCTTTAATAGAAGAAAATTCTGTAATTCAAGAAAATACTCAAATTGAAGAAAAATCCCAAATTGAAGATAATCTCCAAATAGAAGAAAATGTCCAAATAGAAGAGAATACCCAAATTGAAGAAATGGTACCAGAAACTGTAGATATTCATGATAGCAATCAGGAAAACTTGAATTCTGAAAGAAGTTTGGAGCAAATTGAAGAAACTCGCAAAAATCAAGAACCTTTACAGGATAATATAGAAAGTAATATCAAAAATAAAAGCAAATGTTCTAAACTGAAAGCTACAAAAAAGATTTCGAAAACTGTAAAAATTCAAAGCAAAGAACCTGCAGCAACTTTAGGGCAAATAGTCAACTCTGTAACCAATAAAGTTGTTGACCAAAATGTACCAATTATTCCTAATATAGCCCCTAAAATAAATGATGAAAATGTGGGACAAATTGTACAAAATCCAAACACACCCGCATATGTTTTATATTACGTTTTGCCACCAAATAATTTTCAAAATACAACACTTGCAAATATAAAACCGAAAGAAACGCCTGAAAACTACATAAACATTGTACCAAATATAGAAAACGTTCAAAATACTGTCCCAAATAATGACGGTGGCGTAAAAGGTATACAAATAATACAAACTGTAACAGATGGACAAAAAGTTGTACCAATTATTGAAAATCAACAAAACATTACTCCAATTGTCACAAATCAAGTTAAACCAAAAGAAAGTATTACAAATCAAAACAAAACAGATATAATAGTTGAAAATAGTCTCGAAAAACCATCTAAAGTTACGAAAAAATTAGGAGAAAAACAAATGCAATGTTTAGATAATTTTCGTCGATTAAACTATAAAGATAAAATCGAACGGTTAAAAAAATCAAAAATCTTCTTAGATGAAATCCCAGAGAAACTAAAATCACTTCCTAAAATCAAAATGACACCGATTGAAAACTTAACGAAACAACCAGAAACCGTTGAACAACAAAGCAAAACTGTAAATAATTACGAATTTGTAGACCAAAACAAAAAGATCATGGACCTCACGGAGAAAAATCGATTATTACGCCAAGAAAATGAAGCGTACAAAGAACAAATCATCACAATTATGGGCAACTATAAAACGCTACGCACAGAACACAAAAAAACCAAACAAACTGTAAGATATTTACAGAATATACGACCGTCAAATTTAGCAGTGAAAAAAGCGGTTGTTAATACTTTGAAGAACATTTTCACGGAAAATCAAATTAAATTATTGACGAATAAACAAAAGAAAGTCGTTTGGACCAAAGAGGAGGAAATACAAGCGTTGACGATTAAAAATTTAAGTAAACGAACTTATCTTTATTTGAAAAATCAACTTGGATATCCACTACCAGGTAAACGAAAGGACAAATCGTTTTCGAATTGATTTTAAGCGTTTTTTTTATTATTGTTGCTTAAAATAATTATTAATGTCATCTGTTGTTTGTATTAAATGATTTTCTAGGTCTTTCTACTGTGCAACGTTGGGAATTGAGGCGAGAACGGGAACGCCGTAATCCTGGAACTGTTGTAATTGAAAGTCCTATGAGTGAAACGGAAAATGTTGAGAGCGAATTGAATGATTGTGACGTGAATGCACTGTGATCTTGTTAATTGTTTATTGATATTCTTTAAGAAATATTAATCGTTTTTTTTTGTAATTTTTATGTAGTTATAAATTATGATTTTTAGGTATAATAAATTTTAAATTTCGGATCTCATTTAATACTTTTATAAATATATATATATATATACTTTAGCTTCGTAAGTGTAAATAAAATCATAAATATAACATTGTATATTTCATTTTTAACTTTTTTTAACAGATAAACATTTGTATATATTAACAAAATATATATAACAATGAATTTCAAATAATTACAATTGCTAATTACGGTAAATCATATCTAAACGGAAACTACTTGGATATAAACAATAGTTGTTTAAAATTTACATTTATTTTCGATAAAGAAGCTCTTAAAATATATAAAAGAGATATTTTCGTAAATAATAAACCATTCTACTAACATTAACCTGTTCATTAGTAACTTAAAAATGTTTTCCACATTTCTATTATTTATATTTTTAAACATTTGTTGGGCAACCGACGATTACGATTATTTATTAAATGATGTACTAGATGAAGACAAAATAGATATTTCACATTTTAATGCAAACGCGTTTGGTTTACCCAGTGAAAAAACTGGTGAGCTAGTTGAGAATTGGACTGAGAATTCTGGAGATAATCCAGAAGAACTTGGAGAATATATTGAAGGAGATATTTTATTTCCGAAATTCGCTGGAAAAAACGGCTTAAACGCTGAATCTTCTCGATGGGTGAATCGTACAATTCCTTTTGAAATTAAAGGAAATTTTAGTAAGTTATTTATTGCTCTACAAATATAGTTACTCATCAAATAGCAAAACCCGCCATTTTGAATTTTTAAACCAATATTTATATTTATAATAATTAATTTTAGATGCTTTTGACATGGATTTGATTGGTAAAGCGTTGGAGATTTACCATAATAAAACCTGTTTAAAATTCGTACCGCGAATGTCGGAAAAAGACTACATTAGTATCACAAGCGCAAAAACCGGATGTTGGAGTTCGGTGGGTCGTATCGGCGGTCGCCAAGAATTAAATTTGCAATCACCAGGATGTACTAAACGTATCGGAACTGTACTACATGAATTAATGCACGCCGCTGGGTTTTTGCACGAACAAAACCGACCTGAACGTGATAATTACGTGGATATTGTGTGGAAGAATATCAAATTTAGTAAGTTAAACTATTTCGTATTTTATTTTTAAAACATTTTAATTTTGCTCCCTCTACTCATTGTTATTTAATTAGGACATGAACATAATTTTGATAAAGCGAAAAAAAGTACTATTAATGATTTTGGTGTTGCTTATGATTACCGGAGTGTTATGCATTATTCGGCAAATGCGTTCTCTATTAACGGAGAAAAAACTATTATTACAAAGGTACTTATGGTAATGGTTATTGTAAATTGATGTTAAACTGGGAAACTATTATGAATTTTCAGACTACAGGTGTTGATATTGGCCAAAGAGACGGATTCAGTCGTGGCGATATTAAAAAAATTAATAAAATGTATAAGTGTACTAAATAAGAGACATATTTAACTTAAAACGACGTACATATTGCACAAAATTGAAATTGCGCTCTTTGAGTTTACAAATTGCGTGATTAATTATATTTAAGACATGTATTTCATAATATTTATTACTAAATAACTATTACTACCTATACTTAATCGTATATTAATATAAGTTAAATCATTTAATAAAGTTTGATATACATATTTAATGCAAAATTAATTTTCGATTTGGTTGGCAACACTTATACAACATAAACGTAGACAAACAATTTTTACGAAATCCTATCCATTGAATTTTAAATTTTTGCGACGCTAAACTATACAACATACATTAAAAAACATCCTTTTCATACAATTTTAATACTTATATTACATATTTTGCATTCTAAACACCAGTTTTATAGAAAAACGTATTAAAACTCCTTTATGACTCTACTCCTAATTAATATTTCGCTATTAAACACAACCTCAAACTTATCCAAATAATAATGAACTCCAACAAATTACTTCGTGAAATACAACATGAAAATGTATCCCTAAATACAATCTTAGAATTTCGTTCAAGGAATCCAAAAATCCATTGGTCAGAGTTAATCTATAAAAAAACAGGTGATTCTATTTTGCACATAACTGCAAGGGTTGGCAAAGTCGAAATATGTGATTATATACTAACAAAATGGCCACCAGTAAACGTGAATATAAAAAATGGCGATTGTAAAACACCATTGCATGAAGCAGCTCAATTTTCTCAATACACAATAGTTGGACTGCTATTGGAGCATAGAGCTGAAATTGACGCTATTAAAAGAGCTGATTGGACTCCATTGATGCTAGTGTGCACTAAAATTAGTGCTGAATCTGTAGACATTGTGGAATTATTAGTGCAGCATGGCGCTAATGTGAATTTAGTGAATAAAGATGGTTGGAATGCTTTACATTTAGCATGTAGAGCCGGAAGCCTAAACATAGTTGAGTATTTACTAAAAACTAGTGTTGATTTTAGTGCTTTAACTAAAAATGGGCGTTCTATATTACATATTGCTAGTTTACATGGGAATTATGATATAGTGCAGGTTTTATTACATAAAAAGTTGATGAATATAGATGTTAAGGATAAATGTGGTAATACACCATTTTGTGATGCGGTTTGTAGTGGCAACATTGATTTAGTGCGTTTATTAGTGGTGAATAGTGCTGATGTACGTAGTACCAATGTAATAGGGTTAAATGCGTTACATTTGGCGGCTAGCGAAGGTTTAGAGGCGATGATAGTTTATTTAATTGAAGAATTACATATTGATGCGAATTGTACGAATCAAAATGGCGTAAGTGCTTTACATTGTGCTGGTCGCAAGAATCAAATTGATATTATGAATGTTTTGATTCGTTTAGGCGCTGATGATAATGTTGTTGATAATCATGGGCGCTTACCTAAAGATTATTTATTATTATAGTAATATTTTATTAAATTAAAACTATGAAATATAAATAATATGTTTATTAAATATTATTACAAATTAATAAATTACAATCAATTTTAAAACTATATAAGTCTTTTTAAGAAATTAATAGTATGTTAAGCGAATCATTAACAACTGGTACCGGGTCTGTAATAATTCCAAATTATAAATAAATTAAATCGTCATAAATCAATGAATTATTTGACTAACTTACGCTACAATTTCGGGTTTGGCGAATAAAATATCGGATCTTGATTTGACAAAGTACACCAACGCTAAGGATAACACAAAAACAGTTGTACCGACAGAGATCGTCATGATTTCGTGTTGTTGCGATGGTTTCAAATACATTCGCACATATAAATCCTTCCAGACGGATTCTGTCCATGAACTATATTTATTTGATTTCCAATCGTAATCTGGAAGTATGTTTTGTGTATTTGTATATTTATTAAACATTTATTTGATATAATTACTATCAATTTCAAACGCTGGACTGACTGCTAACGTAAAATTCATTGTAGTTCTGAAACATGTTGTTGAATTATGATCTGTTAAATTATCTGACATCCACACCAATTGGTACACCTAATAAATAAACAAATATTCTTCAGCTTTATTGTGGTTGCGTTTCACAACTAAATGCCACTTACTGGGTTATGCGGATCTGTAGTGCAGTTTTCTCGCGATACATTCATTTTATCACCGGTTAACCATGCTAAAGTGAATCCGGTTAGGCTGGTTATAACATTACTGTTATCCATCACTCCTACATATAAACTCAATGGTTTTGCACTAATACTCTAATAAACAAATAAGTTTTATATATAATATATATAGAGCGCGCCGTTTGTTAGTTTCTTTTAGAAGTGTGTGTTATTTCGACAATTTGCAACACTGACGCGCGCTTCACATTGTTAGATTTGCAGTATCAAACCTCCTTACAGCAGAGGTTTGATACTACATATCTATCAATGTCAAGCGCGTCAGTGTTGCAAACTGTTGAAATAACACACACTTCAAAAAGAAACCAACAAATGGTCCTCCTTATATAAACAATTGAAACAACAACGAAAATATTGCAATGCGTTACTTTTTAGTTATTATTAAATTAACCACTTCGACAACACGCTCCTGTACTATAGTCAGTTTTTTATAAGAATACAGCCTATAGATTAACACTGCAATCACACAAAAAGCAGACTATAGCTTCTAAACAATTGTTTAAGTAGTTTTATATGATTTGTTATATCAAAGTTGCGACTTTTTCTGTGGCAAATTATCTAAATGAGTCCTTAATTAATCACAGACCTAATTAGAGCGTTTATTTGACAAAACTCACCTCTTTTAAGGCAATACTTTGGAAAATAGTACAATTCGCCGTCTCTAGATAACAATGAAATAACTCATCCACCTTTACGAATCAAAATTAGTTTTAAAATAGTAAATAAAACACAACAACTAAGCATACTTACAATATTAACTCCATCAACAAGTTCCCCAGTAAATTCACTCCCAATCGCTTCTTCGTACAGACTTCTCGCTAACAATTCACTCAATGTTGTCACATACCTTTGGATACTATCATCAGGAACGGAATTCGCTTGATTTAAAGTCACGTTGTAATATATATAGTTAATATTATCGCGATCGTCGTAAATTGAGTTGTAATATTGGTTCGTAAACGAGTGATTATGATCCGTCAAGATGAAACCTTCGATGTGATCGTTTTCGATCAAAAAACTTTGTAACGATGACGGAGGGAGTTGATTTTTATTAATTGCCGGTTGGTTTATATTTATTTTTGTTTTTTTAGAGTGGTTTTTCATTTTTTTGATGAAATTCGTTATCTGGAATTATAATTCATAGTTATAATGTGGTTTTATTGTAGTTTTTCATGTATATACCTGTTCATTTTTTTCATATTGAATGTAATGCGAATATAAATCATTTCTTTTACTTAATTGCCCTAATTCGACGATTAATTTAATATCGGCTAAGTCTAAATTAGGTACTGGTGTTTTTATATTATCATCTTTCTCCATCGGGAATTTTTTATTTATTATATCATAAACTAATCTTTGTGAGCCGATATAATCATAAGATTCGCCGTTGAACAAAATGAAATAAATGTTTTTTTCTAAAAAAAACAATTTTGTTGCTATTATTCGCCAAAATGACAGAGAATTTAATATTATAAATTTTCCGAGTGCAACTTACGATAAGTAATATTTTCGGGTATCATTTGTTTCAATAAATTCGCAGTTTGTAACAAAGTTACAAGCCCGGTAAGGGGCGAAATCGCCCCCGGAGTCACCTCATCAAACAAACTAGTCGTGTCCATCCGCGCGGTCAAAAAAATCGCATCCTTTATGCGGTGTTCATCATTTTTCAACGGAAACAAAGTCGACCAAACATTCCTATCACCTAACGGATCGCAATAACGCGGCGGGGTGAAGTTAGTTACCGAATTTGAACGGCGTAAACAAGTTTGACTATTAATCGCCGCGAACATAAACGAAGCTAGCTCTAAACTGCATAAAGCTCGCGAATTTTGACTATCTAAATCATAATTGTTAAACTTCTTATGACAATCTTGGATTTTGATTAAATTTGCATTATCTTGTAACAAAAAGATAGGGAATGGGTAATCCTCGAGTAGGATTCCAGTACCGGCAGGATTCCATGGGGTTTTTTCGTCACAACTGTTGGTTAGACTGTATTTTTTGTTTGGACAATGTGCAGAATTTGAGAATTTATTAGGGCGCATTATGTTTTTATAAACTACAATACCAGCGATTCGGTGCTGGTGATTTTTTAATTTCAAAAGTAGGGATGGAGTTAGTTCGTCAATTGGTAACACTGGCATATAGGGGATTGCTTCGCCTACGTTTAAAACGAAATCTAAATCGGTGGAATTGTTTATTATATGGATTACACCAGTGGAACCTGGTCTTTTCGCTAAATTAAATATTTAGATTAATTTTTCATTAAGATTACTAATATTTTCTTGAAAAATGGAGCACAGCCTACTGTTTTTTAGAGGAATCTAAACATATAGTTATGTTTATAACTCAGAAAAGTGTTGCCAATTTAACTATTTAGGCTTCCACGAAAAAGAGTACGGTTATGCTCGATAAAAATCAAATAAACTTACAAGTACAACCTGTTTGATGTGTAGCGTTTAATCTACGAAAGCAAGCCGAAATTCCACTTATAGGTTCATACATTTTATCTTTTGTACGTTCTCCATTTGCTAAAAAATGAGTCATTTTATAGAAAAAATAACCAAATTTTTCTAAAACCTTTCAATAAAAGAGTAAATGTATCCACATATAAATACCTTGGTTTACTATAAACACAAAAACTAAGTACAAAATGTGTTTAATATTCATTTTAAATTTATTTATAATTATTTCCACTATTTTGACATGTTATTTGCCATCTGTCAAAAATGTTAATTTTAAAACAATGTTACCAACAGCCAAAGCAACATTTCGTCCTTAAATAGGAAACATCAGCGCTTCCAAACCGTTATTGAATAACAACTCATATTACAGTAATTCAAGATAAGTTTTAATCAAATATGTCCTAAATATATATTTAATTTCTATATAAATGAATTAAACTATAAATAAAATAAGTTTATATCGCTTCGCAAGTATATTTATTATTTTATGGTGAGACCACTGACGTTGATGACTTATGATGTAATACGACATAAATATAAACAAAAATCAACTTATATTTTAAATTAAATGTATATATACAAAAAGTAGTTAAAAATATATATTTCAAACATCTTTATTACTACAACAAAATTAAACGTCTAAATTCATGCCTATTCTTGTAAACTTGGTGATAAATTCGTATTCAAAACATTCGGACTATATTTTAACGCGTCTAAATTCGTAGCTTTTGCTAATGACTCCTCTGAAATTCGCCTTTCGTCTCTTTTTTCTTTGACAGCCGCTGAAAGTAGTATATATTTAAAAATATTATTAATACATAATTTATTAAATAATTACCCGTTGATGGGGTGTATTTATCTGATAATAAATTCTCTAAATTATACCCGATAATACCGACTACAGCTGCAAATGGCAAAGTTAATGCTGGGGCATACGTCCGCATGACTCTAAATACAATTGGCCACATATTTGATTAAATTTATTTATAATTTTGTACACTGAACTTTAAAATAGCTTCATAAAACGGGAAATATATTCAATAATTTATAGGTTAATCGCACAACTACCACATGAAGTTAACAACATTAATAATAAGTGATAATCAAAAGTTTGCTTGATTAATTATTATTTATTATAATAAAATATTAGTTTGTAGTCATTTTAAATTTTTTATCAAGTAAAGTTAACTATAAATAAATATTTATTATATTTTAAATACAATGTGGTATTGGTCTATACATGTTTTTATTTTAATATCGATACTCGAGAATCGTATCGAATATGTGTTGCTTGAAAGTGCAACATAATGAAACCAAACGTCAAATTATTAATTTTTAACCTTGTAACATGGAGAAAACTAGCGATAAAAACGTATTTATTTTAAGTTTCGATGAACATGGACGTAAAGTCTATACGTCTGAGTCCGATCCGTCGAAAAGGTGTTTAGGAATGTAATTTGAATGAGTTTATAGTGAATTATTGGAATGATTTTGGTAGATTTGTCATTGATGATGAGGATGGACATTTACTTGATGATATTATGCCGAATAATTCTAATAATTTAGTGCATAATATAAAAATGGAAGCTGCTGATTATTTAAGTGCTGAATCCAATTCGAATGAAGGGATTTTAGTTGGAGATAATGATTGTATTATGCAGTTGGGTGATCCTAATGGTTTGGGTAAGTGTATTTGAATATATTTTGTGGAGAAGTTACTATGCATATTGAAATTTAGGTATGATGAATCATTTAGATCAAGTTTCGTCGTTGGATGAGACGTTAATGTCTGAATTAGATTCAACAATGATTAATACGATTAAAGACAACGTTGATGACGACGACGACGAAGATAACGATGATAGTTATTCTATAATGCAACATATGGATATCCGTGAACCTTTGTCGAATTTAAAACAAATGTTAGAGCATCGTTTAGGTGTTGAGTTACCCGGTTACGAGTTTTGGTTACAGAATGCTCAAATGGTAAGTCAACATTTGGTTATGTCGTGTATGTTTAATATTAAATTCACAGTGTTTATTTAGTTGGAAAGCCATAAAAACTTAGTTGACCAATGCGTACAAGGGGAAGGGTTAGTTCAAGTGAATATTCAAATACAAACACATTTAAAACGGATTAATATTGCTGATGTACTCAAACCAGCAGAAGAATATGTTGATATTAGTAAGTAAATCAATATTTTGTTTAAAGGATATATTTATGACGTCATTAGTTACTATTGAAATAATTTAAAATTTAGATGATCAACCGCTACCGGATGAATCAAATGCGCCGGAACCGGAAGAGAAGAAACAAAACGTTATTAAATGGGTGGTGGACTCGCAGTTCCGTAAAGATCAGGAACGGTTGAAGATTCCAGCGGACCCCAATTCGTGGACGGTTGCTCACGTACGCCACTGGCTCCAATGGGCCGTTCGTCATTTTAATTTGCCGCATATCAAACTAGGCGACTGGAACATGACGGGTCGTGATCTTTGTAAGCTTTCTTTGACGGAGTTCCAACGCAAAGTCCCTAAAGATTCTGGGGATATTTTTTGGACGCATTTAGAGTTGTTACGCAAATGTAAATTCGTTGGTGAGTTTTCTTTTAGTTTATTCATTATATTGAGTTATGTATGTATTAATTGTTAGGTTTATTAGTTAATTTTATTGAATTATAAAGCATTTTAACTCTAAAAGCGCATCTAAGGATCATTATTAATAAATAAATCTAGTTGATCTTTATTAATTTCAATATTAATTGTTTTGTTTATATTTAGCTATTGTTCAAAAGGAAAAACTAGAAGATGAGATGCAGAGTGGTTCTAATGCTGAAATCAAACGACAACCGAGATTGATGAAACCGAATCGGGTAACTTTATTTTATATCTTGTTTTTATTTATTCTATTACCTTTTAACCTTCCCCGAGTCGAGCCTGATTATAGTTTAAAGTTATAGACCTAATAGTTTATTGAATTATTTCAATTTTGAATGTTGGTACAAAAAAAAATCTGCTCTCAATTGATTTATTAAATATTTAAATTAGTTTATAACATATTACAACCAGACAAAGAATTCATGAATCGTATATACGAAAAGTTGTATATATATATATATATATATATATATATATATATATATATATATATAAACATTTAGTTACTAATTGCCTCCAAATCTGGCGGTATATTCTAGTATTTAATTTGAACTTTATTATGAAGACAAGTCGAGTCGTCGATATAAATCAAACGATGAACGTATTCGATTCGTTTGCGTCTGGAAACCGATCTGGAACCAATGGACAAATACAACTCTGGCAATTTCTTCTAGAACTGTTGACCAGCAAAGAATACCGAGCTGTTATCCAGTGGTTAGGTAATTAAATATATAAACAAACAATGTTTGAAAAAGATTTAAGTGTGTTTCGACGTTTGATATATTAATAATTGTTTTCTTAGGTACTGAGGGTGAGTTTAAGTTGATGAGCCCCGAAATTGTAGCTCAATTATGGGGTGAGCGTAAGAACAAACCGACGATGAACTACGAAAAGTTATCGCGCGCATTGCGGTATTATTACGACGGTGATATGATATCGAAAGTGCACGGAAAACGGTTTGTTTATAAGTTCGTGTGTGATTTAAAACAATTGCTAGGCTATTCCGCTTTAGAACTAGCACGATTAGTCGATGCAAGCGATACACTCACGTAACATTGATTTGTTATTCATAGATTAAGTTTAATATTTTATAAAGTTATATTGTATATTGGATCATAAAATAAACTGCTTATTTTATTAAAATGTTTGTTGGGCTCATACCAAGGGCGAATCCGTGATAAAACAATCTATAACTTTAAACTATCTTAATTAAAAATATCGATAGAAAGCGTCAAAAACACCAAGGTTATATCGCTAAAGAATAAACTAACTATTCTGTTCCATCTGCACAAAAGAATATATAGAGCACAAGTGTAGTTCTTGAAGAGGCTGAGAAATAATCCTACAAAATTGCATAAGTAATAGCAATAATGCCTCTAAAAGCCGGAATACGTTATAATCAGATAATAATAATAATAACATTGTTAAAATAAATAAAAAACAATTCAATACATGGTAAAAATAATTAATTTTATATTGTAATTAACAATTGTGCCTTTAAAAGTTAATAAAACAATATCAATTAGTTTCAAAAACAAACAAAAAATCCTTTGAAACTTTGTCGTTTATCGACATAGGGTTATTTAACCAAGACTCTCTGACCATTCCCGTGACAGCATTATAAAAAATCAATACTTTGTGACGTAGGCGTTGCTTTGAATTGCGCAGAAGACGGAACAGCACATTACCTAGTCTACCGCATGCAATATTACTAAATAAACAACAATACAAACTGTGTATATTATTTATACATTCGAGATTTTCGCATCTCTAATTTTTGCTTAGGTCTAGTGCGAAACCGCGAGAGAGCTCTGTGGCGTTGCTGCTTCCCGCAGAATTAATTAAAGCGACTTTTATAAAAATCGGAAAAAGGCAAGGCTTGCGTTTTTTTTTTCAATACATGGTTAAAGTAATTAATTTTATATTTTAATTAACAATAGTGTCCTTAAAAGTTAATAAAACAATATCAATTAGCTTTAAAAACAAAAAAATATATTCTTACTAAGAAATTTACAAAAATGGAGATTTTAGAAAATATTCGTGTTTTTCACATTTGGTAGGCGGATTAGATTGAAAAAGCGTAAGTATTTCTGGGTATGAAACCATGCTCGTGCTCTGTCTAACTAACGTAACATTTTTGAGCGTTAACATGGAATTTCCTCCGCCACTTATTTGTGCGGTCAACTGTCTTGTATACGCCCATGTGCTGCTGTTACGGTATTGGTCAGAGCGTATTGATGTAATATCCCTATGTGTATAACAGTAAGAGCAATAAAGGAATTTATTATTTTAGTTTTTGCCTTGCCGTTTTTTCGTTTTTTATAGAAATCGTTTTTAATTAATTCTGCGGGAACCAGCAGCGCCACAGAGCTCCCTCGCGGTTTCGCACTAGATATGGACCCAAGCAAAAAATAGAGACGCTAAAATCGCGAATGTATAAATAATATACACAGTTTGTATTGTTGTCTATTCAGTAATATAACATGCGATTGACTGGGTAATGTGCTTGTGCTGTTCCGTCTTCTGCGCCATTCAAATCAACGCCGACGTCACAAAGTATTGATTTTTTATAATGCTGTCACGGGATTGGCCAGAGAGTCTTGGCTAAATATCCCTATGTCGATAAACGTCAGAGTTTCAAAGGATATTTTGTTTGTTTTTAAAGCTAATTGATATTGTTTTATTAACTTGTTAGGACACTATTGTTAATTACAATATAAAAT
>JADQWA010000060.1:626327-712699 GCA_018344505.1 Nebria ingens riversi | reverse complement strand
TCCGTTTTTAATATAGTATTTTGTCTTCATATTTCTTATTTATGAGTACGGAACTGTGTCCAACTAAATCCGAACGCTCGCAGAAGTGGAAACGATGAAGCAATTAGTTCATTTGGTCGGAATGCGTTCGACTTTTAAGGGTGTCGTCATCGTCATACAATAGCCTGAGTAATTACTACCAGAACGTTGAAAACAAGTCTAACCGGGCTCTAGTTGCTCTGTTCTTTCCATTTTCATCTTGATTGCAAATCCGATGAGTCCGCAAATCAATAAGATGTTACCAATACACAATTTTCTCCTAAATTACATAAGGTCATTCTATTTTCAAGATGTTTTAAATTAATATCCCAAATCCAGTTAGATGCACTAAATTCGTATACTCCTTGGTCCCAGGACGTCAACAAATCAACCCCTAAGTTGCATTACAATGTGTACAAATGCATATAAACATGTTTAAATGTTGATCGATAGCATTTGCCATGTAGGACTGTGGTATTCTTAACGAAATCTTCTACTCAAAAGAAAATGGATTTGTTTGTCTGACGATGAGTGCTGACTACTTGTTATAACGATATGTCTGCTCATGGCATGTCAACGGAAACCCCTTCTTGACAAATTTCATTACTTTTGACCGGGTATCTCGTGCTCTTTTGTTGTGTTTATTTACCAAAATTAATCTTCCGTTGATAGTAATAGCAGACCATCTATCAACTAACATTTCTGCGTGCCCAAACACACATAAACGGAAAATCTATGTTGAACACCGGTGCCAGGAACTGGGACGCAACTATACCTACGTTTATATGACACCACAAAATATTGGATATAGCTACAATCGTTCACCCATTTTATTCAAATTGTTTATGCACATGCTACCAATTGTACAGCGTACAATAATTACAGACATCAACTCTTCATACTGTTGATTATAATGAATATTCTCAAATTGATTTTGTGATCTCATTCGACGTAATTATTTTTGTGGATGACTAGAGACTTAAAAGTAAAAGTCTTTTTAGACGCACCGTGTGTGGTGATATGCAAGATGGAGGAATGATTACACTAATCACCGGAACATTAGTACCAGCATGAACGAAACGTGGAACAAAAGTGCAGGTGCCACGTGGCATAAAAAAAGTATAAAGCATGCACCTTACATGAGAATGCATGTTTCAGAAAACAATTATTTATTTTTTAACTCTTCATTTTTGCCGTTTTTTGTACTTGTACGTGGAACGCTTCGTTAAAACGTTTAACATTTTATGATTAATATTCGTATCCTAACAGATATATGATGGCGTAGCATTCTTCAACAACTAAAAATCATTATTTAGTTGTTATATTAATTGATTTTCGTTCATTCTTTATGCTATTTTGAAAATATCGAATATGTTTTTAACTGATTTAATAATTAACTTTAACTGTCATTTAAAACAAAATTGACAAATAAGTACAATAGTTTTAAATAATTCAATCTTCTGTAGCCTTAATAAACATTAATTCAATAATGAAAAAGCACATTTGTAAGTAATTATAAAATAAACAAATACTATTTATATCAATTAAAATACCGCACACAAGAATGGAATTGTTTATTTCTAAACCGATAAATATAAAGCATTCCCGTCAAAATACGACTTGATTGAATGGTATAAGAATAATTAAATTAAAACGTAAACACGAGTTTGGAACGTGATGAATATAGATATTTGTTTTTTAATAATTTACCACTTTTATTCTACATGAAATATGTCTTGATTAATTGGATTTCCGACCTAAATAACGCGTACACATCACTGTACAAAAGCGAATTCATTTTAAGCTCTATCATCGGGAATATACAATCTTTTCATCCGTAACGTTTTAGAACTTTCCTTTTGATGTGAGCGGCTGTTAATCTATCTATATAGAGTCTAGACGTAAAGGGATTTGTAATTAGTGTAACGCGAAGTGGTTATAATCCGAAAAAAGACTGAAGTCTTTCAATGGATGCTAGATTGAAATGTCTCTGATATTTTCTGTATAAGTCCTTCATTCGATATTGTTTCAACATGATCACTCCATTTTATTTAAATGCTACCCAATCTACGTACTAAATTACTTTCATATTCCTCTTTCCATCTATCCTGGTTCTTCTCGTTTATATCTTTCGTCTTCCATATCTATCATATTGATTTTCTCCGTATGATGCGGGTTGTGTAGTATTATATTTATTTATAGAACATATGATGGCCAGATATGATGAGAAATAATTAAAATGCCCACATTTTATTAAATTTATGCATGAAATCTAAGTTGCATGAGAAAGCAGTTATCTTATATATGGTGCACATACTTGTTAATTACTTTACCATGATATTGTATTTGCTCACATGATGTGATAACAATAAAAATATTGCGTAAAATATAAACATTTTAAATTAAAATGTAAACTCTGCTAATTATATATAATTTTACAAGTAACTGAAATTTAGGTGGAAAATCTATTTTTGTCTCTAAATTAACTTAGAGAAAGTTATATAATTAATTATAGTCATTAAAATCTATGTATAGTTTTTTTATTGAATATTAGTGAGGAAATCAGTTCCCACTCATAATGTTAATTTGTGTAATTATAGTTTGATTAATTCTAATAGATATTACATCTTCATTTTTCTCATAAAATATTTACTTTCAAATCTAGACGTATATAGTTGTTTTATCATAAGAAGAACATTCCAATACACACACACACACGCACAATTTTAAATCTAATACATACTTAGTAATATATTTGATTTAAAATAATATATATTCCAATACATCCTTCAGATCTCCTATATAAATATATTTTACCAATTACTCAAATGTACATACTTGTAGAATACAAAAAAAACATCCTGCAAGAATTAAATTTGTATTACGTCGCATCAAAATGTACCTATACTAGAAGATCAAATTTGATCATTAAAAACAACCCTAAAGATAACCTTCACTAAAACATTGAACGCAATATAAGTAATTGGTCTTATTAGCAGCTGAAAACACACAGCCGTTTTTGTACCACTCAAATAACACCATTACAATCCGCCCACATAACAATTATAACCTAATAACAAACCACCAACCATCTGAAATAGACTCATACCAAAGGTCTATAAACAATCAGTCCACAAATGAGAAACAGAATAAACATAATTCTGTGTATAATACCAGTTGTAATAGCATTGGTAACCAAAGCAACACAATCAGCCAAACAGACTTACTCGCAACTAAACTCAAAATTAATTCCAACTTGCACACAAATTCCTCACACGCCATAGACCCTTTTCAACCAATACCTATTATTGAGAATATGCATACACACGTGTTACTTGATTCGGTCTAGTTTGTAATCTGATTTAAAATGTTGTTACATCTTTGTAGAAACAAATTGCGCATACTGTGATAAAGTAGCATTTTCAATTGAAATAAAAACTATATAAGTACAAGTGGTTTAGATATTTTACGGTAATAATTACCTACTGTGGGAAACTTGTTCACTATATTTACATATAATTGCATAAACAAAATAGAATCCTTGGCATTTGACACTGAATTTATAAAATACAAACACAATAGTTTGTATCAAAGAGGAACTGTATTTCATGATTGTGACTTAGGCACTTAATACACAAAATGAGGGAATGAATAATATATTTTTCCATTTTAACTGAAAATATTTGTGCATCTTTAAAATGGTTTCTATTTTTAATGATATTATTTCAATTATTGGTAGAATATACTCTTAATATCTTTTAAAGATTTTGCTACTGAAGATAAAAAGACTAGCGCTTGTCAAAAGTCCGCTGAACTTTCGTTCGAAAAGCTTTAGCGATCATTCATGTGTAAGCTCTTTAAAATCAAAAAGAAAATATAAAGAAAAGACGCAAGACTCTATATACCGCTAGTGAACTATTTCTCTCTAAATGACTCAACGAATATCAAAATATAAAGTTGATTAAATTTTCTTTACTTTTTGAGGCAACTGGAATTGAATGTATATAAATATGGCGAAAAAATTTATAAGTTATTTCTTCATTATACCTATGTGTCGGGCATTTTGATTTGACACCCCATTTAAATGGTAAAGGACGTTCGGTTTATACGTGCAGCTCTGTCACAAGATAATAAATAACAAACGTAACTTTACTTGTAGTTTCTGTAACTTCTGATCGTTAGATAAGATTAAAACGAGAAGAAATACGGTAAAAAGATAAAAAATTAAAAGTCCATGAATCAAAAAAAGTACTTTCATAAATTAACACCGGCGCCACTCTAGCATGATCATAATTCTTAATCAAATTAATTTTAATCAGAGTTGCATCTTTTACGTACGTTCTACATGGCATACAGCCGGTTTATACAGCAAGAATTTATTTCTACATGGTCCCGTTAAAAGTGATAACGCCGTGAAAGTATATAGGAATTACAAGAGAAAAATATACAAAAACAAACATAAAATCATCTGATTTAAAATGTACCTATATATATATTTAAATATATATATATATATATATATATATATATATATATATATGTACGTGTATATATATATATATATATATATATATATATATATATATATATATATATATATATATATATATTGGTTTACATATATTTTTAATTATTTATGCTGATCAAGTATCAAACCTTATATATACTCTAGAAATTCTTTAGCTTTTAGACTTTTAATTGTAGGAATATCTTTTATTGGTTGACAAAGATTAGATTTCGATTTACTGTTTATAACATAGTATATTATTCCCGTGTAGTTTTTATATAATAGTCACAGCACTGAGAAGAGATTAAAAATAAAATTTCGCGAATCGAATAAATAAAAATAAAAACCAGTATAAATAATAAAAAAGTATCTGCAAGTAGCTGTAGTATGCGAAGGATCGCTGCAAGAAGGTCGAAGTCCTCCTATGGTGAACTATAAAATGAACCAAACTGAAGTTGACAGCGAAACGAACATCGTAAACGATAGATACCTACACGGCTACACGCCAGTGTCATTGCGATGTGTTGAGAAAAAAGAAACAGTAACCGACAGCATCTGAAGTTTATATACCGAACCACGTCGAATAGGTCGTGTGATACAGTCTTCGGTTAACTTCTGTAGTTATTAAGGACTACTTTTTTATCAACCAGCAGTTGTACAAATGTTTCGAACATATTGTTTACATACACTAAGAATAACGTTTAGTAAACTAGAATTAATTTACTGAAAATATGTTTTCTAAGCTTTTGAAATGTATAGTAAAATTTGCAATGTACTTTTAAATCGCTAAATTGATTCTGATTTCTGGTCTATGTATTTCCAGTCATGGAGAATCTAAGTATAGATTGCTTTCTATAATTGGGATAACAAATTGATAGGTACGCATATATGATATATGTTAGTATCTATTTTTTTCATTTGATTTTTATTATGTTATAAAAACTAGACACCGATCATTAAAATCTAATCATGTAAATCCACTAACAAAACAAACGATATACTACATCAACATTAAACCTAATTTAAATTGCAAAAACACACGCAAAAAAAAACACTTTCAAACTACAAAGAATATAACAGTAATTTGAAAAATGAATAAATATATGCACACATATAATAACCATGTGGACAAAATCATATTTCATTCAATGCAAATGCAAAAAAAATTGTACAATCACAGACAAAGATACACACACACATACAACCATTCGGGACCGACGAGTTTTTAGAACCGCGAACAATAGCGCATTGGCGATAATTTTCAGACATCTATCATTTGCCTGCCACAAACAAAAATTCATGTGTTCACTGTTAAAAAAATATATCTTACAGCATAAGAGACGCCATTGTGACCCAACATTCAGCTTCATTGTTTGCTTCAGGACAATTCAACACAATTTATACTCGACTATTTAAAATTTATGTATGTCTGATTTCAGTTGTCAATATTTTGATTTGTGGTTTATATATATATATACATTTTTTTTCAATGTTTATTTTGATTATATATGAGCCCCCCCCTCCCTACCCCTATTCATTAATGATTAGAGATAATCATTATATAATGATTATCAAGTATATATTTGTGCAATAAACTTTTTAATACTACTGTTTGCTTTGAAATCTGCGCCAGGGAAGCGACCAGTATGCTCGTTGTTTGGAACGAGACGATACGAAAACCACAAACTAAATCAGAACTAAAACCACCGATACCGTGTCACTGAACTGGTTATATCACTAGTATTTCCACTTAGTGATAAAATAGCGAGCAGCATAAAGCATATGCGCAGATTGCAATGGTAAACACAACCACTACTAGGAAGATACGTTTTAAGTTTTCATTACCGGTGCACAACACGATCTACGGATTAATTATTACGAAACTCATTGGAATGTAAAGCACAGGATATTAATTTTACGTTATCGCTACGTGATATATAGACGTATAATGATTGAAACGTTTTTATAGCGTTGATTAATCTTTACATTAATGTATTTTAGATTTTTTTTATATTAGTAATATATTAATTAATGATGAAGAAACATATACGGCATATTCGTTTAAGATGCTTAGAAAAATTTCAGATTAATTTATTAAATGACTAATTCATTAATAGTAGCTTATGCAACCTGCAACACTTGGTAGTTTGAGATAGATCATATTTTAGTTTAAAATAAAACAAAATACAATCATAATGAATGATGAATGAAACAAATGATTCATCGGTTAAGAAATGATTGGACTAGTTCCAAAGTTCTTAACCGTTGAAAATAATTCAAGTTTAAATATTTGACGCTGAATTAGATAACCTTATTTTATTGCCAGCTAGGTTATTTTGAAATGCGTTTCTACATTCAAAATATAAATGAGTCAATTCTTAAACTAACACATGCATCATATCATATTGTCAGCAACGGAAGACAACTTTTTTCCAAAATATGTTCATCATAGTTACTTTCTGTTTATAATTGTATACTTAATAAAAACTGAAATGTATATTGTTACAACATAAAATCTGTGAAGCAAATCGCAATTTTTTCTAATCTCTTTATCAAGTTAACTATTCTATTTTATGACCGTTTTAAAAACTGAATGCAAGGCTGTATCCATTAAATAGCATTCAAGGATTATATAATCAATACTATAACATAAAATGTGCATTATTATATTGTAGCCAACTTAAAATCGAATCATCTACTCAAAATATATATTTAATTTAAAATTATATCTATATATAAAATCTACCAGATATATTTGTACTTATACATGTATGTATGTACACCTTCGAACATAAGTCTTGTCACTTTATAGCTACCTAAAAGTCTCGCAACCAGCATTGCATGATTTTAATGCAAGTTATGCAGCACGTACACATTCAGTTAAATTATGGTAGGTGGACCACTTCTACCATAATAAGCGAATGATATGGATTCACCTACGTAATTTAACTGATTTTGTACGTGCTGCATAACTTGCATTAAAATCATGCAATGCTGGTTGCGAGACTTTAGGTAGCTATAAAGGGACAAGACTTATGTTCGAAGGAGTACGTCAGTTAGTTTACGTAAACTAAAATATGTTTTGGATTGTTAAAAATGTGAAAGTGAATTGTAGAAATATCAGTGTTTTAGTTGTCGTTTGAATCATTAGTGCATTGTTTTCTATGAGATATGTTAATCTGTTTAGGGTAGATAGTAAGGTATTTGCTTTCGTAGCGATGAGACACGCAATACTAACGACAGTACGTCCGGTCGTGGGTCAGGGAATGAACTGTATACACGCTTCAACTAACATATACATATTTTTAAGTTATTGTTTGCTTCACCGTCTACCATTTTACTGATAAATACTTAAGTACAGTCACTTCATAACTGCTCCCCCGGAGCAACTAAGATACAGATAAAACATCCGATTGCTCTAGTATATAAACGAAAACAACAATAATTTCCAAACGACACTATTGAATCAATTTATGACTATTTCGTATCCAACATATTTTATATACCTATACGCATCAACATACATATATACCTACATATAAACAGGCACGTTATTTAGTTTTATATAGAGATTTACTGGTGTTCTCACGACCCGACGGCACTGCAGAGTACGCGGTATCGATCTCAGAAATACGTTCTGTATATCTAAAATCTATTCAGCAAGCGTCTTACTATTACTAACCAGTATCACAGAACGTCTTTCGAAATCGCATGGAAAATATGTGCGACCAATTTTAGTTCGTGTGGAATTACTTATAAACAAAATTGTCTATTTATAATCCCTTAAGAAATATAAGTTTATGATATATTATATTGATATTTGTAACAAAAAGAACATACTCTTTTAGAGACACAAATAGACATTTAGATTTTCGATGAAACATATTAATTTATACAACAAAACATTATTTGTTTTGAATTAACTTAAGTGAAAATACGTCCAATGTGTAATATACATTACAAAATAATTAGTACCTATTTAAACATTTGCATGGAAGTAATATGACACCAAATACAATGTAAATAAACTCTTTTTGCCATTACACGTCAAGGCCTAACCACGACACACACCCGTTTGTTAATAACATGCAAATTAAATTTAGCCATGGTGTCCTATCAAGTGCCAAATCAAATTGACATTCAAAATAATGAAAACACTCATCTGAATGTATGAATAAACCGCACAAAGATGAACATTGATCATTTTATTTTTTCTAGTTATTCATTTCGTACTCGGGTTAACATGAATACATAGATTTGTGTTTAAATTGCAAAATTAGTTTATGTATTAATTAAAATCCCGTAGAAGCGAAAGTAATTAGTCAAAAACTCACCTTTGTCAAATTAAATCCAGCAGAGATCTTGTTAGAAAATTGCCATACGCATACATTTTAATTTGCGTCACAATTTCGCTACATTTATCAAAGTGTTACTTGCAGTCAACGGAATGGGGTGGTTTCCGATGGTTGGATGGTTAAAGTTTTTTTCCAGAACAGCGTTGGTGTCGCTGGTGACGTCACAAGTCACTTACAAAAACAATTATTTACATCGTTGTTTTTGAGTCTCGTTTTACTGCACAGATAACAAAAGGTCAACCTTCAAGTTTACACTACCACTATTGTTTCCACATTTCCGAATTCTGAACCTGAAAGTACGAAAAAGAAACATTTTTAATAATATTTACTAATATAACTTATTCAGTCTACTGATATTGATTGATTTCACATTTCAAATTGAGATTGCCGAAATACAAAAGTGAAATTTTTAATAAATAATGAACCGCGCGCTATTTTAATTTGACCGCAACTGCCGGTGCACTTCCCGCCAGCATATTGCTACTCTGCGGGGTATATTCTATAAAATAGAAAATTATAACCAGGCTCGTTAAATCTTTTTTTCTAATTTTTTTAAGAAACTGTAAAATTAGATACCTACTATAAATAAATTGTATAATAAAATTTCGAACGTGTAAAATAAGAATTAACTATAGTAGAGTTCATTATCTTTACACTTACTTTGATTTTCTTTATATTTTTTTATGCAAAATTAATATTATGCATTCATGATAAGCACGTCAACAAGAGAAATTAAGTTTTAATTTATGTTTTATTGATATTCCTATGAAATAATGAATAAATTAAAAAAAAAATTCTCGTTAACTTATGATAATTACGCTACATGTTCAACGCAAAAATGATGTTTATCATTATGCAATTATGCGACATCCTTAATTTTATAATCATTGGAGTGTTATTTATATATTTTTAAATTGAAGTATGGTAAAAAACAATTATATTTCGACATTTTCAATTGTTTAAATAGCAAACATATAATTAAGTACAACTACGAATAATTACACTAACGATGGTTAATAGAACAGAATAAATGCAAGACAATTTGTTCAAGTATGTACATCAATGATTAGGCTAACTAAAATTAATCAAAACCAGGTCATTAGTCACTAAAACATGTGTTACATCACGCACAAGTATGTATACAAGTACAGGTAATATCTATGTGTGTTACTATAAGCAGTTAGTGTGGAATGTAATAGTATATTGCGTACAAACAACATTTGACAGCTAATAAAGCGAAAGTTATTAATAAATATAAATGAACATTGTTTCGTGTTCAATTTCATTCTTTCTATCAGTTTTATACGCACACAAGCTTGCTTACGAAATGGATAACCAGAAGCAATTATCCTGTCATCAAAGTTATATTACTAACGTATTTAACATTAATGGTTAAAAAATGGACCACTCAAATATATATTGGTTGATTTCGTTTTAATCTAGTTTTAAATATTTTCGATGTTGTGTTAGTTTCGTTAAAACGACGTAGATAAGAACGTAGCAAAATCTTGGAAATGTAAAACATTTTAATTTATCTAGAAATTGTTAATTAAGTTTCTTCATAATTGTTTTCATAGCGTGCTAATGTAGAAAGCATGTTCAATACAGTTCTTTTGTTTTATTTTAAACTATATTTCCTTCTAAACTGTATTGGTTGTTTTTATTTTATTTTTCTTTAATAACTATATTCCAATTAGTTAATTAAGACTGCTTGTTGTTTTCAATACAATAACATTGCTCTATAATGTAATATCAAATATTAAACATTTTCAAAACGTAAGTTCTAAACCATAATTATGATTTGATTTTTCGCGACAAAAATTCCAAATTAATTATTTAAACCCGCTTTTAATTACCAGTCAAATAAACTTAACTTCATTATCTTTTAGCTAATGTCAGTTTTAATTTACACTATAGGCAAATAAGTAGTTTTGATTATGAAATAATAAACAATAATCATTGTTTATACAAACTTGAAATTTAAATAAATTTATTGTATCAAGTATTTAATTAAATTTCTCAAAGTTCAAACAGTGAAAGTTACTTGATACTTTTCATCATATGCTCAAGGTCATTTACTTAAACTTGAATCATATTTCTTATAATCATTTCACCCTATAAATTATCCTATAAGAATACGCCTTAAAATTAAACCATGAACTAGGTATATCAAATTAGTATGAAATTGTATTTATCCAAAAAAATAAAATAAATAAGCAAGCGTAACATTTGTGGAACGTCTATGAGGTGAAAGCATACGCAGCAAGAAAACATCAAACTTGAAAATTATCTTTTAAAAATAAATATTATTTATTGTATTAATGTTTATTTATAAAGATATTCGCAAGTTGTAAACGTTTATTATTATACGTTTACAAGATAATTATCTAAGCAACAATGTCAAAGTTCATGTGTTAACAGACATGTATGTCATTAATAAAGCAGGATTGACATCACAGTATATTTTATATCGTTATTAAAATAATACTCAAAACTTGAACTTATATATTAAATGTTTATTATTCTTGACACTTCATGGTTGAAAAGTTTTAGAAAATTGGTTACGAAAACGATCTCTAAAGGTACTAAATAATCATTTAGTAAAACCATTTAGATGTGATTTGTTTTTTTTTTAATCTATTTGCTATCATCGTCTCGTCTAACTATTAAACAATGTATTTCCTGATAGGAAGAGGTCTATGGTCGATTGAGATTGTATTGGGTGTGGCACTGGTGCTGTTGAGCAAACCATCAAGAAACGATATTGACACTCTTACATGAAAAAATACCCGCCGATAAACAAGTCTAGAAGGAAGACATGATGACAGCGCTTGTCTGTCATCTTTCCTTTTACAAAATATCATTTTCGGCGCCGGAATTGAGTTGAGATACTTCAAAGGGATCGAGTGTCTTGATATCAAGTATGAAGAATATTGAAAATTATTTGAGAGTAGTAAAAAATTATTTTTACTGTTTTCTGTTTAGCTTGTTTCTGATTTAAAAATATTACAATATATTCAAATACATATATGTAAGAACGTGTTTACAATTTCAGTATAAGCGATATTTGGAGTGAATTTTGAATGTTGTGTTTGCAACATTGATATTTAAATTAGATTTCGGCTTTTTCCATGTGTATATATGAATTCCAAGCGAAAATAGCTTATTTTCCAAAGTGTATCTGGGTCAACAGCGGTTGTCCTCATATTGCTATTGCTTTCAGTTGAAACTAAACTGCATCGCCGCATCTTTGTCTCATATCGCCGTGTATAACGCCACAAAAAATTACGCAAAAGCAAACAGTTAAAATGTTTATTTTTGTACTTTATATGAACCACCAAGCATTTGCTCCTAACAGATTTATTACCAGTTTAATGTATTATGAACATTATCCGCGAAAATCGTACCACTTTTTATGGTTTATTTTACGATAAAAGACCATTACGAAAGAAAATATATTTGAAAGATTTGAAAATACACATCTGTACCGCATATATTTATAGATCAAAAATTGTTATCTCCATTTCATCAATAAACACCCGAAATCTTAGAATCGATCCATTTACTTCACAAATGAGTAACAATGAATTGAATTAGTAAATCTTGTAGATGGAGTTGATTTTATTTTATTATCCGTGACATAAGCACGTAGAAGTCGTAGATCTTTCCGCTTTTCCATTTCCGTCACTGCGTTTTCCGCAGTGATCAGTCACAGTCCAACGATTTGCGCCTTCAATGCTAAACTGCTATCTAAAATCTCAACTCGTTGAATATTCAATACATTATCTTTCGCCTGCATTATCCTCAGATTAACAGAAAATTTACACCCGGTATTACTCGAACAAAACCGTGCACTAATGCTTTCAAATTAAATTATGTAATTAATCGTATAATTTCGACGATTCCCAACACAGCAACCAAATTTATTTTTAGGTGCATTTTAAAAGCTATGCATAGTGTTTGGAAAACGACGCATAAACAGAAGATGACTGCGGTTAGAAGTGGGATTTTTAGAGGAATTTGCGATGTAACAAAATTACTTGAATTACCAATATATAATATGAAGCAATTGTTTCATTTATATACACAATAGTCAAAACATGTTGGTTAACTGGTGCAGTACTCCCATTTCTATATTCTACCCTTATTTCCATGTTCGCGGCATTGCATTCTGGGAATACCGGTGAAGCGGTCCAGTTAAAAGTTTTTTTTACATAATGAATGCAAATGGCAATGGTTAACAAATGAATAAACACTCGTGTGTTTAACAATTTGTAGTCCTGTAATACGTGTAATATTACATGGGATGTAACTAGTTGTGCTAAGTGAGATTTTTAATAATCAAATTAGAATAAAGAGAATTTCATTTATTTTAATAATAAACACCCATAGGGACAATGCAAGGATTTAAATCATCATAGCATTAACTCAACATAAATGTTATTTACTATTTAATAAATAAAACAATCCTTAAAAAAATAAATACCCAACCAACTGTAAATAACGCATTACCTACGTCACTGAAGCTTGAACAAAAAACACGGTGACATCGCATTGCGTTCACTCCGTCGACTCGCCCAGTGACGTCACCGGTTGCCCTATTTCGCCTTCATACCGACACGTTACGGGTCACCAATATTTTTATCTCTGTCCAACTCTTAGAAGGATCCGTGTCTGTATGGTTGCCTGGGTGCTAATGGTATTTGTACAATAGTCCTTTGCAGGGATGTGGACCTGCTGTATTCCTTATTCCCGTAACGTTCGCATATACGCCGGAAACACCAGTCAGCAGGCAACTTCTTGTCTCTTTCCTGTTCCTAACTTCAAAGTAAACGGAGCATTTTTTTTTCTATTTCTCTCGCTTTCGTAATAAGGTACCAGGGGATTTACGGCGAATTTCATCACGCTATAGTCTCTAATTGCACATATCTAAAGGTTAACTAAAGTTCTTCACAAGATTGTTTCAAATCAACCAATAGAACTTTAGTATAAAAGAGTATTTTATTATGGTAGGTTTCTGACACCCCACATTTATGGTTTATGATGATTTATGTATTAAACAAACTGTCTATTCACCATTGAGTAACGGCACTATCTTTATGTTTTTTATGTATGTATGTATGTATGTATGTATGTATGTATGTATGTATGTATGTATGTATGTATGTATGTATGTATGTATGTATGTATGTATGTATGTATTTATGTATGTATGTATGTATGTATGTATGTATGTATGTATGTATGTATGTATGTATGTATGTATGTATGTATGTATGTATGTATGTATGTATGTATGTATGTATGTATGTATGTATGTATGTATGTATGTATGTATGTGTGTGTGTGTGTGTGTGTGTGTGTGTATGTATGTATGTATGTATGGATGTATGTATGTATGTATGTACAAGTCGAAAATAAATTATATTTTACTTTCTAAATAAATTCCTATGTTCAATAATATTTTAAGCTTTTAAATCCTTCGGTATAATAATTAAATAAATATATTCAACGATTAAGTATGATCACAATTCTTATAAGGGTATTAAGACCTTCTAGGCTCTGAAGCCAACAAACGTTTGATGTTTCCTAATACGTATTTATATATATATATATATATATATATATATATATATATATATATATATATATATATATATATATATATATATATATATATATATATATATATATATATATATATATATATATATATATATACATATATATACATATGTATATATATATATATATATATATATATATATATATATATATATATATATATATATATATATAAAAAATAGATTTTGATGGCGAAATTGACCTAAATCTATTGACGAAATTTGAATTATTTACTCGTATTAGGATTAGTGGCGTTTAGATTCAAAGTTGCTACGCATATATAATGTAATTGTAATATAAATTAAATCTAGATGAGTGATTAGTAAATGAATATATTTTTATGGGTGTCAAAGCTCTTGTAAGTTTTATGTTAGGACAACGCTGCGAATTGTAATACTAGGATATAAACAGACTCACAGTTGAGCGTCCGAAAACAACATTTATATTTAGTTTATACTGATGAGCGGATCACTGACGACCTAATTATTCAGGTCAATCTAATTGGAGATTATAGTGTTGTTATCATGAGCTCTTCCAGTCAGTCAAGTTGTATACTGGTGTATTTAATAATATGCCTTGGGGTACTATTACTATTATTATATATTTTAAATTGTTTGTCTACTGCATACAACAATTTATTTCATGTAATAATGCATTTCCTTGAAAGTTATACGAGTCTAATATATCGTATAAGTATGACGACAATAGAATATGTGAGTTTTATTTAATAAATATATGCAAATAAAATCTATTGTTTATTTTGTGGGGCTGGGTTTGAATCGTGTGTAATATAATAACTGGATCATTTAATAATTGACAATTTTCAATATATAACACAATAATGATAACAGTGTACCTATACATATTATATGTAGAAATTATTAGTTTTTTAAAACATTCCAACGACACCCAAATATTTATCAAATTTTATGAATATATGAAAATATTTAAATATATTTACTAGGTCTAAAAATAAGTATAAGCCTTGGCATTTATTAGAAAATTATAATATATTTTTTATTGTTATCATTATCAATTATTAATAGTAATTGAGGATGAAATTATAATTATTAACAATAACTGGACTTTCTTATACGTATTTTGTTTAGATAGAATAGCTTCCATTAACTATTATTAAAATTTAAAGTTTTATCATTTTACCTTCAATAATTCAGGCTGCAGAGCACTTACACATATAGACACAGACACACACATCATCGTCTTAATTATCACGAGAATCTATATTATTTTATGTATAAAACTCAATTTAAAAAAACCACTAATTATATAAACTAGACAATTTAAGCGTTGACATATTTATAAAGTAATACACATACACAAACAAATATACAGTTCCCTATATTGTTCAAAAGAAGAAGAAAACACTACTGGTTTTGCGCACGACCCTTGTGGCCAGTGTTAGTAGTGATTAAAATGGCTTATCATGGCATGTGTTGTACGTTTGTGTGCCGTGAAAACCGCGGTATAACCGGGAAAAGCAACTCGAAAATATGTGAAAACTAACAATTGAAACGTTCTTAAGTGTTTGTGATATCAATTGATGGGCAGGAGGCTTGTAACAAATAAATATCTAGTCCTCTATATAGTTCTATACAATTGAAAAACACTACCGGGTTTGCGCGCGTTTTTTGTGGCCAGTGTCAGCAGCAAAAAAAAAATGGCTTATCATGTCGTGTATTGTAAGTGTTTGTGCATCGAAAATTGCGGGTTAACCGGGAGAAACAGTTCGAAAACTATGTGAAAACTAACAATTGAAACGTTATTAAGTGTTTGTGATATCAATTGATGAGCAGGATGGCGCGCATTGTCATATGTAAGTGCATTTATAATCTATTTATTAGCATCATGTTTTGGCTATGTATGTATATAGGCTACGTATGTATTTAGGCAACAAGTACATGTAGTTAGGGGTTTTCTTGCTAGAGATATATAAATTGGGTCTTAATTTGACCTTCAACAGTTTTGACTGTTTACACGTGCACGTGTATGCGCGCAGGTACACACTCACATAAACGTAATTCTAAAAATAGTCAGACTCGATTTAGGGAAGGTCAAAAAATGTATTTCCGTTAAAATCTCAAGATAGATTTTTTTTTATAATTACTTATTACTTCGTTTAAAAAAGTAAAAATAATTGGTAGCACATCTCATTATAGAAGAACTGATAATAAAGCAAAAAAACTTCGACAATTTATCTTTATTTATTATTATTAGTTCCTAGACAACAGCATTTCTTCTTCCGTATATCTTTCTGGTTTTTATCAATAAATCTTCCGTTTCATTTGCTTTGTTAGCAAGTGGAATTTTGCACGATGCACAAACTACCGTTATATCATTTCATAAGTCGTTTGGACACATGAACAGATAGTTTCTTCTATAAATATAAGTCACACTTTACCTTTTGTGTAAAGTGCAACAAGAAATTGCATCGAATGTTGTATAACTAACTGAGAATATCAACAAAACCGAACAAATAATACTTGTGAAATCTAACATATAATTTAACGCTTAAAGATTGACTGTAGCAATTATTTCCTGGTTGAATTGGTACACCAATTAATTTGTATAGACGATAGAAAAATATACCGTTTTGTTACTAAAAAAATACTAACAACTTTAACCTTGAGACTCACCTCACACGGTAGCACAAGTACCTATTATCACATTGTCAAGTGGATACACTTGATAAAAACACTTGCTGAGATGAGTTTAGAATAGGTGCTTGAAAACCAGTTCATAATTGCCATAACGAGATCAAATTTTGTAGTGATTTATCTACAAATCCTCGAAAATTAACAATAATCATCTCTCAATTAAACGCGAAAGTTTGGAATAAAAAACATCAAAAGCGTGTAGGGAACAACGAAACTATTGTCTCATATTTATGTTTATCATTTTTTATACTTATTCGTAATTAAAGTTTAGGAATGTAACTGTAGTCATAAATAATATGGTAACAGAGATCCCGTAAACAAAAGCTTTCTTCATTTTTAATTTTGATAAAAAGTACAAAACTAATTAATAAAATATCATGGGCGTAATAGAATATTCCTAAATGAATTCATATCATCAAATTTTCCTATCTTTCAGAACACATGTTAAATATTGATTATATGATAACAATATTTCATAAAGAAAAGTGCCTAAATTGTTGATAACCTTTATACAAATTATACACGTGCATATATAAATTAAAAACCCCAATGAATCGCTATTCATTTTTTATAAATGATCCGTTTAAGCGTATGTTAAACTTCTCGCACATATGTCTTATGATATGTACTTTGAACGCTACAAGCTTTCGTCAGGACGCATCCTTTCATTGTCGATTGTTGTATATTGCTGCACTGTTACAAGGCTATCATTTAGTAACTTGATTATTAAATAGATAAACAAGAATTGTTTAGATAAAACGGTTGTCATCATATCATTTAATTATGAGAAACAAAGCAATATCATTTTCGTTTTTTATCAGTAAATAATAGCTAAATAGATATAATTGATAATAAAGATAACATAATTTTTAATGTGATTTTGACACATTAATAAAAACAATCAGGAAATTAACACGTTTTAAATAGTGGCTTGAAGTTAAATTAACACTATCTAATATGTAAATTAACATTCATGTTGTGGAAAAGTGTTAATATATATTATTTATTTTTCAATTTCTAATATATTTTGTATAAATATAACACAATATTGAGTAAATTTCTATTTATGAAACAATAACTAAATTCTCAGCATACATTAACACAATTTATTTTTATTTAACACTATTCTAAATAAATTTAAAACTTCTAATAAAATATTTGTTCGTAAACAGGATAGCGTATGTTTTTAATATATTTTTTGATTTTTTTTCATATATATAAATATTATTTTACAAATAAATATTTAAATTACCTTTAACTTTAGCTCAGTTCCTTATAGAATTCACTGAATTATCACTCACTTGTACACCAATCACTGCATATTATTTAAGAGTGCACCACACTGACCCGCACAGCATAAAATTAATTGATCTATAGTCGTTTGCTTTTTGTATTTTGTGGTACGTACGTTTGACAGTTCTTCCGGTGATCCGCGGTCGCTGTATGTATCGTTTTCCCGGGCCCGGATCGCGACCAGACTGAGCCTCGATATCCGCGAGTTTCAAGCGCTGCGACTGGCTAACATCCACAAACACGAGCACTTCGCGCTTCTACGCTTATTCTCGTGCATTTCTAGTCCATATTGCCCTTATGACGTCACATGATACCATTCTTACCAAAGTTACATTCTTTATTAACTTTCGTCCACACTGGAGCTTCTTTTTGAATTTAACAAACTTCGATAATTTTATTGCATTCTCCACTCCAAAGATTTTATTTTTGAAATATGAGTTGTAAATAATATGATAGGTATTTCAGAACATTCCGTACTAAAGTTTTGGTTTACATTTTTAACTTGTAAGTTGACAAAAATATTATACATTTTCTTTGCAACTAATATTACATGTAGATATTGCAAGAAAGTATAAAATCGAAAATGCAAATTAAAATGTTTGCAATTACGTTCTCATATTTGTATAGCAAACAAGTCTACATTACAAACTATAATATTCACAATAAATTAACATTGTATATATTCTAATTTTCTGTTAGGTAAATGCAAAAAAAAATCTGGAATATATCTGTATTGATTTAAGTTTTATCTAGCATAATATCAAATAATGAATATTTGTTCACCGTAATAAATTGCTCAGTTTTGGCAAAAATGTATTGAAACCTCATGAATTGAACAAAATCAATCAATATCAAGCATGAAAGAATCAACAGAACAGAATGGAATTTGCATATCAATTTATTTAAATGTTGAATCTGTGATGATGAATTGGTATTAAAATCTATTTGACAGCGTTGGTAATAAAAATTATTTTTCAACTTAGAATACTTCGAGAATATTTCTCAAAATACTTCTATATATTTATGTTTGTCACTTTAAAAATGATCCTTCTGTAGTAGAATACATAACTTCATGCCCCCATTGGTAACATATGCGTGAAATAAAAAAAATGTCGCGTGTAAATTTTATAGTCTTTGCAAAGTAAAGACCAGTCGAGCGAGGTGCATTATGGGCGAGGTTAATTTGTAAAACGACTCTCTCAAGCTTCCCTTGTGGCCGTGTTTACAAAAGCAGAAGGGTCAGCTATGACGTAGCTTTAATTTCACCCTTTGTTACACAAGAACAGAAAAATCTATTTTTATACAAACTATATATGCTTCTTGTATATTGCCACCCAGTAAAGTAGGGTGATAAAAACCCTGCTCACACTAATTGATTTATTCGACAAATAAACGAGACAAATCGTAGCTTTGGAAAAAGCATAATTGAAAAAGATTTTTATTCAAAAACAGAAGCATCACTTGATCTGCATTACAGTTTGCATTGTGTCTGAAATCTGAATGTAAAAGAACTTCGGTCAAGAGAATTTTATACTTCAATGCTAAAGTGGAAACGCGAAAGCATAAAAGAAATTCTTTTGTATTTAAAATTCTTATTTTGAGAAAGAATTCTCAGCTACAGAATTGCGTCTTAATGTAAAATAAACACTCTTGAATATGAAAGACGAAAGATTTTATTGCGTAGCACGAAACATTATAGGGATTTAGATTTGAATGTCTAATTAATAAATTATAATTGCGCAAATAAGTTTGAGTGTGCAGTTCTATTAGTGCAGATTGCAGAACCAACCCAGCATAGGAACATGCGTCATAAAAGTAGAACAGAATCAAATTGCGTTTTAGCGCTTTTCGACGAAAGAAATATTTCATAACATTATATGCGTTTAATAAAGCAATCCAAATGCAATTATTACATTTTTCAATTAAAAGTTCGTAATGCAATATAAAATAGTTTTAAAATTTCGGTGTTTAATACAATAATAAATAAACAAAACCATAATTAAATAATCCCAAAGAAATTGATTTCTAACCTATTTTGATATTTTCAAAAATATATAAACTTTAATGGCAGTGCAGTGGTAAAACAAAAACAGAAATAAAATAAAATCTAGTGAGCATTGATAAAAATAAAAATTCAAAATCATTTGTTCCATTGACATTTTCCGGTACAAAAGTTAACCATTTCGCCACCAACAACAAAAATCATGACTTTGTCACATCGAATCCTAGTGGAAACGATGAATTTGGCCAAAGACCCGCCGCCAGGAATTAGTGCATATCCGGATACGGATAACCAACGCTATTTTCACGTCACTATGGCAGGACCAAAAAACTCACCCTACGAAGGGGGTGAATTTGCATTAGAATTATTTCTACCAGATGGATATCCAATGCGAGCCCCATCCGTACGTTTTCTAACAAAAATATTTCATCCAAATATTGATAATTTAGGCCGTATCTGTTTGGATATTTTAAAAACACATTGGAGTCCCGCTTTGCAAATACGTACAGTGTTGTTGTCAATCCAAGCATTGTTAAGGTGATGAACACATTTTTTTAACTAAATAAAAATAGCAATAATAAAGACGAGCGAAATGGAAAATCGCATATTAAATAATACGTTTAAATTCTCTTAAGTTCGCCAAATTTGGATGATCCACTGTCGGATGAAGTAGCTAGAATTTGGAGGACGAATGAACGAACTGCTTGGATGACTGCAAAACAATGGACAACTGCATATGCACTTCGTAGAGATTCTACTCAAAGTTTTCGCGAATGAGTACATTGATAAATTTAATAATATACGGTTTTTAATTCAATACTTTTTTTTGCGTACTTAAAGGTGCAAGTAAACTGAAAACAATTGTAATATTCAAAATATGTTTAATATGTATAACATAATATGTATAAATAAAAAAATATTTATAAATTATAACAATTGTCGTGATCCAAAATAAATTATACTCTTTAATGTTCGAAAGTAAAACAATATGTTTATGCAACGCAAAATATTTTTCGCTAATTACTTAAATTTATAATTAAATCTATTTCTTTTTTGGCTGAGATTTAGAAAAATATGCATCTAGGAATAATCCTGTAAACACAACTAAAGCACCAAGCCATTGTCGGCCAGATAATGTATTTCCGAATAATAAAACCGATCCCAATACTGTGAAAAATTTCCGTGTTGTTGTAATAACGGAACATGGCAGTGGTCCAAATTCTGATACCTAAAAATAAAATTAATTTACAACTTATTTAAAAAAAAATTAAATATTTACAATATATATATATATTTAAATTTATCAGCATTCAATCAACTTGTTCATTATATTACAGAAAGAGTTTAATGAACAATATATATCATTTACAGTGGTGTAATAATAAATATGCAAAATTCGTATTATTCTTGTTTTAATAAGCATATTGCACTTTGACCTTGTTTTAAATGAGTTCATTAAATAAAATAGAACTTACCGTTAAAAATATAAACAACTGTCCTAAGGCCCCCGCAACAGCTAAGGCAGCTATATGAGTCAGAGCGACCGGGTACCTCAAAATAAAATTGACCATTTGAACCCCTTCACCACTGATAAGTAAAACAATCGCCAAGAAAAGAGTTGACCAAAAATTCATACCCAACATCATATGTTGTGCACTTGGTGAAGCCTCAGCCCTCATACGTTCCTAAGATTGGATCATTAGTAGCCCAAATTGCCGACACATATTTATAATATAAAGCGAGATAAAAAAAAAAACATTTTGTTTTTTATACACAACATATATTTATGAAAAATAACAAATTCAAAGACGCGTGCATACAAACATATAAGGTTCGGTTCGGCTAGTGATTATTAACGACATGAATAAAAAATAAATCACATACAAAAATAATAAATTGTACAAAACACCATCGACAAATATATTTTAAATTACCTGTACGGCACCTGTTAGCCCATCCATTGTTAGCGATAATAATAATAATAGTTCGCCAATTCCAAACGCACTATCTGCTGTTGTTGTTGTTGGTTTATCTTTAAACATGAATAAAACAACTCCAACCACAATTAGAAACACAAAGCAGTATTTTTTCATTGGGTACGACTTTTGCCCGACAAGCACCCCAAGTATCATCACAGGTATTGGTTTTGCTGATTTGCCAACCACCTGTTAACCAAATTATCTAATAATTTATTATAAATTAGTAAACAAAAAAGTTAGTCCATGATAGCAAATCAAATATATCGAAAGTTAAAAAACAATCGTTTTTAGCGCCTAAAGCTCGACTTGAAATACTGTTACGCAACATGACCAACAGGGTTGCTACTATCGTCGTTAGTGCTTTTGAGCGGTATTTATTTAAAATTTATTTTATGATTAATTTTTAAAATTATTTATTAATAAAGCGAAATTTAAATTTATTTAAATATTGCAAGGTTTATTTTAAGACATATTTAAGAAAGTTTCGACAAGAACACGTAAGTTATACCGTGGCACTTAAGTGTCTAGATGGGTTACGTAAAACATTATTTAGATTAGTTGAGAGCGCTTTAAGATATATTAGTGAAATTAAATGTGAGCTTATATTTATTTTCGATATATGCAGGCAGGCAGGCAGTGTATTTTTTTTTCTAATTAAGTGAAAATACCTGTGTTGGATATGGAACCCACTGCAAAGCCATATTTGAACAAACCATAGCAAGTAAATACGTCAATGCTGAACTAGCTAAATAAATTGTTGGAGTTTTATCCTCCCCCTGAGGCCAGACAGCCAACATCCCTTTTGCGAAAACATAATTCACTACACATTGAGCGAAAACTAACGCAAACATATACGAATATTTCTCTGACGAAGAAATAACAACACCTTCCTCATTTTTAAGATCGGCACCATATTTGCCCCTAGTAATTTTCTCTTGTAAAACACCAAAATAAAAATAACATACAAATATACCGGCAGCACAGATAAAAAATTTACTATTTTTCTGCATTTTATAACTATTCAAATGTATTTACCGACAAAAATCGAGGTTATATTTGTTAATTCTATTTAATATTGTTTAATTTTATGAACCACTAATTTAAAGCAACCGCATTTTATGTAATATAACACAAATAAGTTAACTTTGTGATTTATTATACTAATAAAAGAAATCGTTTGACAAGTGTCCAGACAGCTGTTTGTTGTCAAGTTTTGACACGCGCTTAAAATGACAGGACACGTCATTGTTTTGCGGGTTTGAGATTGGTCGAAAAAAGCTCTAAACGCGGTGAGGTTGAATAGTTCTAAAAATTACAAACACATAATGCAAGTTAAAATCATGATTTAAATCATTTTAAAAGCTGCAATTTACTGTTTCGCTTCTTTTATTTACGTAATATGAATTATTTTCATCTATTTAATGTTTAAATTTCATAGTGAGTATTTAACTGGACAACTATTGTTTTTGATTACTGTCATGCAAGTATATGCGTTTTTATATTTTGATCTCTGAATTAGTGCTGAATCAAATAGATTTTTTCGCTGTAGTGTTTAAGAGTTATTTTATTAATTTATATTTTTAACAATATTGCTATATATCCGTTTTAGAACTATTATAATTTGAACGTATTTATTCTTTACGGTTTTTCAAAACAATATTTTTATACGACCGTGATCTTGAGTTAAGTTAAAAATGGGTTCTGCCATATCGCAATTTTATGTTGACCAACACGTATTAGATGGAGTGAATAGTGATAGTGATGTAAAAACAACAGATACTAGTAAGGCTAGTAAGTATCCTGATACTGACTGAAAATTATTCATTTCACACAATAATATACTATTCTGCCTTAAAGTTATGGAAAATTCAAATGAAATGAATATTAATACACAAAACCAAGCACTTTCTACAGATGCGATAGAATCGAAATATATAGTTGCTAGTTCTCGCATAACTTTCGAGACAGTTCGAGATATTGAAGATTCGTTAGATCTGTATGAAAAGGTATTATTTTTGTATTTATCTAAAGAATAATGTAATTTGAATGCTGTTTATGCTACTTTAGGTTGCACTTGCATTTTTATTATATGAACAAGAAGATACAGCATTGCAGAAACTTCTTGTCGAATGTGAAAATGCTAGACGAAATAGTAAAACGAATTTAATTGTGGATTGGGCCCAGTCTAAACATAATTCAACTATTTCATGGCAAAATAAATTTCTAGAAGCTCTAGTTATTATCCAAAACTATAAAATACTAAAACGTTTAGGTAAATTATTTCATATAAAATTTAGCGGAATAGATACGAAATTTCATATTATATTTTAGGATATAATAAAAACGATTTAACAGTACAATTTTCGCCAAACTATCCTGAAATCACTTCGTATTTAGACGTCGTACGAAAAGCACTTTACAACATCTGCGAATGTTTCACCGAACAAGAAACAACATTTTTTTTGCAACTTTTACGACAAGATTTCGAAAGCAAATCAATTCGCTTCCAAAGTTTCGATGATAATTCATTGGAAATGTATTTTCTCGATTGTTTTTCAATGAAATATATCAAACAAAACGATTTAACTAATATTATACGCATTCTGAAGAAGATGGGCCTTATAAATAAATCAGAAATGCTCGAAAACATTATGAATAAAATAAATGTGCAACCCACAAAAATCTTAACTCTTACTGATTTACCTAGTGTGAATCTCAAAAATCAAAAGAAAATGATTGAGGTTCCAGACCTGCAGCTTAAAACAACTACAGTTAATTTTGAGTTGAATCAAACTACTTATCAAAACGCTACCAAAGATATTCAAAGCTGTTCTGATAATAGTGTGATCGGAGAAAATAGTATAGTGCGAGTACATTCGTTGGAAGAATGTTATACTATGGATCCAGAAAATGTTGGGATTTGTTTGATTATTAATCAGAAAGTTTTTTATCGAGATTCTGATCCCAATTTACTGGTGGGTAATCTAACAAAGTTTACATATTTTTACAAATTTCTGTGAATGGTTTGAAATAAACCTGCAACCCGCTATTACCTTATAGAAAATGGGCGAAAAAAATATATTAACATTTTCTAAAAATAATTTTAGCTGCAAATGCCACTAAAAGGTAAATTAGAAAACCGAAAAGGAACCAAATATGATCGCAATAAATTGCAAGAAACATTTCAAAATTTCGGTTTTCGAATTGAGATCGCCGAAAATAAAACACATGTAGAAATTCTAACATGTATCGAGGAAGTTATGAAGAAGTTTACAGAAAAAGATTCATGCTTCTTTGTATGTATTTTATCGCATGGAATAAAAGGTATACCAATTATTGTTTTTACCTTATACAGGGTCTCAGCCATTACATAAAAATCTCTAGATTAATTAAATTTAAAATAAGCTTAAAACCTTTTAAGACTTCTTCTTTCTATATAAACAGATATTTCCTACCTACGTGTATAAGGTGCAGGACACTGCAGATATTTTATAATTATTTCTGGGATCCTTGGTTCTAATTAATAGTTGCTTTAATTAATAATTAATTTTTTTCTAAAGATATGGTTTACGGAGTTAACAGTGTTCCTATAGATATAAGTGACATTGAAGATGTTATGCATAAACGGGTATATACATCGTTGCTTGGTAAACCCAAAGTTTTAATAATACAATCTTGTCAAGGAAATCCCTTACAAAAAGGTATATTTTAGTGTAGCATATTCTAGTTTATGAATCGAAATATATATCTAAATATATATATTTAAAGTTATCCCTTGGAATTCTGGTAATGTTGTTGATGGAGTGACATCATCTAATGACGATTCACTTAACAAAACTGAGAGTATTGTTAGTACTCCTGAAAAAACCGATTTGCTTGTATGCACAAGTACTGTGCCAGGTTTTGCATCAATACGCAGTGAAGAACGCGGGTCGTGGTATATACAAGAACTTTGCGACCGTATTAATGAGGAATATACGAGGTAATAACAAATAAAACCCTTATTCAAACTTTAAATTAATTATTTATATAATAAAACAAAACATCAACTACATCTGATGCGAATAGGCATGAAGTTATCTATGTGTCGCTAAAAAGCTACTACTTATTCGATCGATTGGCATTTATAGAATTTAATTCGATTAATTTATGTTATATTTGAAGCTTGATTTCTTACTTTAGCAACACTAACGCTAAATGTTATCTCTGACATTTCCTATTTGAGCTTTTGCTTTAATATATTGCTGAAACAGAAAACCGGTTGGAAGTATATTTGTTTGTTTGTTTTTATTATAGAAAACATTTCACCGATATCCTATATTCTGTTACTCGAAATGTGAGTAACTTGCGTTGGCACAAAGAGGGACAATATGTTTGTATGGTTCCTCAACATAAAACAACTTTTCGTAAATGTTTATATTTTCCAATTAAGCAAAATAATAACATATGAAACATCATTAATCATCCAATTGTTTTTCTTAATTGCTTTAAGTATTTATGTTATTGTTAAAGAGATTTTATTTGATTTCGTTACCTTTTTACTAACAAATTATATATTTTGTGTGATAATATATAGGACATAGTTATACTTATAAAACATTGCATATTTTTACAATGATAATACAAACTTTTTGATATACATATATACGAGATAAAATAGTTTTTTTTTAAAATAATTCTTCTAATTTCACATATATAGCTTTATGTTATCCCAATATATTTACAATAAAGCCAAACGGTATGATAATATCGCCACTACTGAAGGGTTGATGTTTTAAATAATAAAATTAACATAAACAATGTCCCACTATTGCTTTGGTTATAATTTTACATTAACTTCTTTCGTCTCATATTTTAAGTTACGTATATCATACCGGTGGCCACAAATTATATAAAGTTATGACAATTTTAGAATTCGACTAATGTTATTTCTTGATTCTAACTTAATTTTAAATGAATGCGCCATAAATATTCTAAATTATTTTTGAAATAAAACAATATCACTGAAACTACACCGGATGTATGCGTTTATATTATCCGCAATAGTTTAAGTAATGTATCTGTGGTTTATTACGATATAAAATTGAGTTAGAATACTGAACTTAGCACTATTATGTATCGAAACGTATAAATAAATCATTTATTGAGTTCATGTTTTAGTACATGTTTCGCCAAACTTCCAGCATGTCCAAATCGTTTCTTGCATGGACCACATTCATATGGTTTTTCTCCATTATGCGTGCGCATATGAACTTTAAGACTTCCAGTTCTAGCAAAAGCTTTCAAACATTCTTTACATTGGTATGGTTTTTCGCCACTATGAGTGCGCAAATGTTTCTTCAAATCACTGGTTGAGTTACATCCTTTATTGCATACGGTGCAAAAATGTGGCCGAACCCCAGTATGTGATCGCATATGCTCTGTTAAATTCGCACTAGTTGTAAATCTTTTCGAACACATCGAACATAGAAACGGTTTTTCTCCAACATGTCGCATACGGTGTTGCGATAAACTGGTATTAGTTGTAAAACATTTCTCGCAAATTTCACATTGGTATGGCTTTTCATTTGTATGTTTTCGTGTATGACGTCGCAATTCCCCCAAAGTTAGAAATTTTTTACCACAAATTTGACACAAATTTATAAACTCCCGATTATGTCGTCGTGTATGTACACGTAAATTTGTCCTCGCGATAAATCTTTTATGGCAAATATCACACTTGTAATTTTTTATGCCAGTATGCACGTTTCTGTGGTAGTTTAGACCGCTACTAGAAGTAAATACTTTAGTGCAAACATTGCAGCTATATTTTTTTACGCGTATCTGAGAATGAGTTTCTAAATGACGTTTTAGGCCATCGGAAGTTGAAAAGCACATTGAGCAAATGTTGCAAGGGTATGGCCGGACACCTGTGTGGATCCGTAAATGCCGGGTCAATGCAGACGCCTGAATAAATTGTTTTTCGCAAAATGTACAACAATGTTTCTTTTCACCGGTGTGAGTTTTAATATGAAGAGTTAAATTTGCTGTTTTTTGGAATGTTTTTAAGCAATGTGGACATTTTAGATCTGCATTAATTTTTCTTTTAAGTATCTTTTTAGGAGCATTTATAATTTTTGCAAACGTTTCTAAATTATTTTCTAGTTTCGAATTTTTATTTTTACATCTAACTTTTTTTAATTTCGTTATAATTTCATTAGAGTCCTTTTCAATAGTTTGTACATATAAACTATCTGAACTTATATCTAAATTAGTGTCGCTATAATTTGAGGATTTGTCTAAATATTGTCGTAATTCCGAATCAGATTTTTCGCATTGCAGTTTGAAAATATATGAAGTGTTTAGTTGTCGAATACATGGAAGGCAGATCTTCATTGGTAATTGTTCATCAGGAATTATCTATAGAAAATATATTAAATTTCGATTATAAAAATAATTAATAAAAAACATTCACACTTCCGCCCAACAAAAAGGAAGGGTTAGCTATTTCCGGTTGTCTTATTTGTATACATAAAGTAGGCTTTTTAAAATAATACAAATTCGTTGCGTAATTTATAAATACAAATTAATACCAACCTGAATAGATGCACAAGCAGTTAACATTTCCGAAATGGTAAAAAATCGTCCCGACATTTCTTCCGAACTAAATATCGAACGCATATCTTCTGAAGCTAACAAACATGATCTACATATTTTAAGAAAATCATATTTGAAATACTCTCGCGTATTATCCGACATTTTTGTCTCTTCTACAAAACTACTGTTATTTTGTGACATTGTATAGCCAGGTTATGTTTGTATTTGACATTTTAAACTTTTTTATTGGATCAAATGTTATGTAATGTATGGGTAATATAAGTTCTGATTTGATTGTGTTGAGTGTATAGCAAAAATTTGTTTAATTTGGTAAAAAATTAATATTTTGCGCCGGGTTTTAAATATATTTATTATATTGGTAGCCGTGTTAATCTATTTACGTTCTATTTTTACTGCTTTACCATTTGCAGCTTGTTGGATTGTGGTTTTTTTATTGTGGCCGATAAGTGATTATTAAATGTAAATACATAAAATTCCTATCATAGTTTAGCAAATAATTAATACTAAGGTATATCTTTACGGTTAAAAGTAAGCATTGATATAGTACGGCTATACATAACCTTTAGTGATTGTTTTTTTAAAAGTATATTTTAGTCGAAATGAGTACTCAACCTAGTCCTGCTAGTCAACCGGTGGATCGTGATAAGATATATGGTTGGATTTTAGAGTTGACAAATCCTGATTCAAGGGAAAATGCTCTTTTAGAACTTAGGTGAGGCGATTAGTACTGTCATAGAGTACCTAAACTGATTTATTAATTTTCATAGCAAAAAACGTGAAGTTGTACCAGATTTAGCACCGATGCTATGGCATAGTTTTGGTACAACTGCAGCTTTACTTCAAGAAATTATTAACATCTATCCAGCAATTAACCCAGCTACGTTAACAGCTCATCAATCAAATAGGTAAACATTTTACAAGTTTACAACATTTGCGTTATTACATAATTCGTTGAAGTCTAATCGAACGAAGTATAGAATAAAATATTGTTTATTTTATAAAAAATTCTAAACTTATTAGCCGTCTAAACGAGTTACGCTCTGGTGGTATTTTTATGTACCAAAATGAATCTGTTCACTTTTCAACATTTAATTTATTTATGTATTAAATAAAATTCTCACTTCCGCTTAGACTATATAATAATTCTCAAGGTCAAGCAACAACGATTTCTGAATCAAAGTCTAAATAAATTTAAAAATTCTATTTGTTTTCAACACCCAAACTACTTTCATTCTATATAAACGTTTCTTCCAGAGTTTGTAATGCATTAGCATTACTGCAATGTGTAGCATCGCATCCAGAAACCAGATCAGCATTTTTACTCGCACATATCCCACTTTTTCTCTATCCATTCTTACATACAGTATCAAAAACGCGCCCGTTTGAATACCTTCGTTTAACTAGTCTTGGCGTTATTGGCGCTTTAGTAAAAGTACGTAAAGCGTCAATTGAATCTTCTGATTTACTGAATATTAACGAGTTTCATTATTATGTAGACCGATGAACAAGAAGTAATAACATTTTTGCTCACAACCGAAATCATACCACTGTGTTTGCGGATCATGGAATCCGGATCCGAGCTGAGCAAAACTGTTGCTACTTTCATTTTACAAAAGATTTTGCTCGATGATAGCGGATTGTCGTATATTTGTCAAACTTATGATAGGTTTAGTCATGTTGCGATGATATTGGTAAGTTGTTTCTTTGCCTAGGCAAATTATGTCTAGTTGTATTTGGTGTTGAGTTTCTGTCATCCCTATTCGGTGTGTGCTGATTTTATAATATAATTTAGGGCAAAATGGTTCTATCTCTCGCTAAGGATCCATCTGCTCGTTTATTGAAACATGTTGTTCGTTGTTATCTACGCTTATCAGATAACCCGAGGTAAGAAATGTGTATTTTTATAACAACCAGCTCCCATGGAATATATTTGAATTTTAAATAATTTATTGCGTTACAAACTAATTGATTTTGCTTCAATAATGTTGTTTTAGAAATATTGTAAGTATTTTTTTTTTTAATTTATAGAGCGCGTGAAGCGCTAAGGCAGTGTTTACCCGATCAGTTACGTGACGCTACGTTTAACGTGTGTCTACAAGAAGATAAATCTACTAAACATTGGTTGTCTCAATTATTAAAAAATTTAGAAACACCCGGTGGTATCACAGATCCGCGACAAGTTGGCATGTCGCCCTTAAATGCTCAGTAATTACGTTAGATATTCACAAAACCATAATCACGACTTTCATTTTACTATATTTTTATGAACCACTTGAAATAATTCCCTTAGTAATATCATCATGAAATTATTTGTGGCCGACTTCACAAATATCGAATTACTTTTATTAATCAAATTATCGAATATATTTCGTTTTTTTTTTAAATATTTTAAAATAGCGAATATCCATTTTTTTTATTGATTTGGAATGCATTTTTGTCGAAAAGTATGGGCACCGAAATATGACTTAAGACAGCTATATTAGTTTGATTATATAAATATGGCTTATTTTGTAAATGCGGGTTTCGTCACTCAGTATTGAATCTTTTTTTTGGACAGTATATTTTTAATAGTTACTGTAATATAAAATTATTTCTGTACCGATAAGGTTATTTTATGTTAGGAAGTTGCGTAAATCGAAATATTTTGAAAAAAAAAGAATGCCAAATATATATATCGATTTAAAACAAATTGTTCGAAACTGCACTGTTAATGTATTGGGAGCAATTGTTCATATTTACAATATGTTGATTTTCGACTATTCGTATCGTAGTTGAAATATTTTTCCATTTTCCTTGATTTAATAAGCAATACATTAGAGGTATGTAAGATGGATGGAATATCTAAATTGTAGATGTATTTTTCTTTTTGGTGATTTCAATGCAGTTTTTGGAATGATCGTAAATAGTTAGGCTGTGTTTATTACAATGTAAAAGTATTTTATAGTAAAAAAAATATCTAAGCTGGTATAAGGGTTTTGTACAAATTATAATTTACTTAACTTAAACTATTAAACAAGACTGCGAACTTTATTCGTCAATAATCAATAAGGTACGCCAATCACATATTCTTATAGATAAATTACCTACATTCTTGTATATTATATGTAGAACAAAATAATGCTTTAAATAATAAATGTATTTTCTGATTTTATCAAATTGTTTATTCGCCCAATGGTTATCTAAATTTTCTTTTATTGAATTTTTATTTTCTAATAATTCCTTGTATATATACATTTTATTCAGCGCCCCTTTGTTGCTTTTGCAACCAAATATACTGATGTGCGAGTTGAGAATGAAAACATTTCAGGGGTACATTATGCCCATTTTTATTGGAATCATGTTAACTCAATGATTGTCAGTATTTTTACTCAAAACACAAGCTTGTTTGTTGTCTCATGTATCTAGAGTTTTGACTGAATTATTTATATGTAATATTTTACATCTATTTTCGACAGTGATTAGACTGACATTAACGGCTCGTTGATATATTAAATTTAATACACTTAAGGAAAATATAATATTAGTGATAATGTATTTATACTTAGAAAAATGACATACACTTTTTACTACGCCTATAAATCTATTAATTGTCAATAGTAATATGTATATTTTTTATATAATTATCCCAAAATATTTCTTTCGGTATAATATACAGCAAAACGCTATTAAATAATATTATATCCATTATAATTGAGTAAAAAATATATATGTATATGATAAACATGATAAAATTATAAGAGTAACGCAACTATGATAACCAAGTCAGCGGACAAGCATCGCGGGTTACATATGCCTAAGCGTTATATTATTAATGTTTGTTTTCCAAACATGCAATTATGATTTTCGCTAGTAATATATAATATTATAAGTATATTTATAACTTTTAAACATTTTAAGTGTCGATTAAAGTTAAAAGATACATTTTGCCAAAATTAAATTTATTAAAATTATTTTATATGTTTAACAAATTAAATTATGCCTTAACAAATAAAATTTGATTTAAAATGAATTGTTCATTTATTCGGAGTCGATGCCCATATAAGGTAGTGACTAGTCGTCGATTATGTATTGCGAATATATATGAGGCGAAAGTATGACGCACACATGCGAATTTAGTGCGATCGTACGACCAATACAATTGCATGTAATACATGGGCGGAGTTTATGGGGATTTTAGTAATTGCGCAACGGTCCAGTGGGAGGCGCCGCGCGATTTTTGCACAATCATCGCATTCGCGATAGTTTCTCGCGATCAAAAATCTGTTCAGACGTCACTCACTCAAACATCTACCCTTATCTCTGATTTTAATATATATAAGAAACATAAATTAGAGTTTTTTATTATTAAAATAAAATAATTTTAAAAAATCACGCACTTAAATTTATAAATTCAAATATGTCTCATTCTGTTCCTCATTGTCCAACTTTTTCTGTATATGTATTACCTATTTATGATTTACTTTAAAAAAATATTTTTAAATATTTGTTTTCGTGGTTTTCAACAAGTCTACCAAGTAACAACACACTTACATATACGCATGCACGTGATATATAGTACAAAATACATCTATAAACGGGGTGGGACCACGTATAAGTAGATGAGGGGAACTTTGTGTTCACCGGAAGTCATAACTCTGTTCGGTCGGCCATTTTTGTTGACAAAAACAAAATGCAGATAAGATTAAATTGTGTTCATTGCTTCAACATTAAAACACATTTGAAATAACTTAGAAAATATATATATATAAGTTCCTTAATCCTCAAAGACATATTTTTGGTTGAAAGAAGTCGAAATTTGAATCAATTATAAGATTTTAAAGAAAAAGAATAATACAGTGATTACTGATCTTAGGAAAATTAAGAATAAGACGTTTTTTTTTTTTAATTTTCCTAAAATTAACTTCTTCACGATGAAATTCCTCAACGATTTATTACTGATCTAGTTTCATATTCAAAATGAAGTAATGATTTATATATTGTGTTCTGAAATATAACCGTAGCATTTAGGTATTATATGTATGTCTTTGATGGTTTAATCTGTATCGTAAGGGCATTTCGAGAGTGTGTTAATTTTCTGCAAAAATGATTCGTTGTCAAAGCAAAATTATAAACGATTTGTCCTGGGGAAAAAAGTGTGTTTTGTGTGTAAAATGAGTCATAGTGAATAGAAATGCATTATAGAATGGTACCTAACCTAACACAAAAAGCAAATGCAGTAGTTCAACAACACAGACGGCCTCCCCCTATCCATATGCAGTCCGTATAGTTGGAGGTAGTTTTTGTATTTGTAGATGACGAGGGTGCTGTAGTAGATTTCCGCCAGAGATGGACTCAGAACCAAGAATAGTTTGTCTAGTTTTAAAATATTTCAAAAACGCCAAATTTCTAAACTCATTTACATTCTTCTATGTAATAGAGATTTAAGTATTTAACAAAAGTGCAAACCACAGTAAATAAAACACCCAAATTTGTTAAATGTTAACGTTTTATTGATAAATCAACTCGAAGTATGCAACCAGGCATACAACAAAATTCTTTATTTGTATTTAATTTTGCCATAGAAAATACTGAATATAATACACATTTTATCTACTAAAGTAGAAATAGCCGATAAATAAAAATAGTTTTTTCGCAAATACTTTAATTTGCTTATTGTATTAAAATAAAATAAATATAGTTGAAAATGTTGAGAAATACATTTAGGTGGTTTGATATTCATCATATATTCTTTTTATTTCGGTAACGGTGCATTTTAAAGCTTCCAAGATTTGAGATACGATTGGGTTGAGTTTGGAACTTATTAGAAATATGTTTTGGTTGGTGTTCGATGTCAAGTCCGTCTCTGGTTGTCCCGGGGGCCGTCACGTAAGCTGTGCGCCCTTCTGGCGGCAATGACAGGGTGAAACCTAGGCTAGATGAATTCCATCCTAAGTACAGCACTGCCAAAGAGTTTATTTTTCCTTAGTTGTTCAAGTTTTGAACCAACTCAAGTACGCTTTCGTTGTTTCTTGCATTGTGTATGTATATATGATGCTCAGTTAATCGTAATATTTTCTTTACATTCATCTCGAAAATTTAATCCCGACAAAAGCTAGTTAAAGACACGGTCGCTTTCTTCACGTTGTATATACAATTTGAACTATATAATCAAAGTCTTATTACACTTTCCATATATAGTATAAATAGGGTGGCATACAACCCATTTAACTCTACAGTTAAAAGTATAGTATCTGTTTAAAACACATTTTTTATTAAATAAATTCATAGCTATAGGGCCCTAATTCTAATAGCATTTTTTTTAATATGTATATATATATATAAATCTACTTTTATATAAAATTAACAGTTAAGACAAAATGTTTAGTTATTTAGTAAAAATCGCAATACGTAAATAATTATTTGTGAACGCAATAGATTCATAAGTAAAACACGTGTTAACTACGTATTTTCGATGCTTCATATACTTGTTAAAACTGGTGTTTCAATAGATGATTTTGTTTCGTAATCAAGTTCTAACTAAAATCGTAGTAGACAGGTCAGTATGCGGTGGACTGTTCTGGTATAATGGGTGATTTTTGGTGTTTTTGTGTGTTCTGTGATTTAAAAATGTGGTAAACATTGCTGTCTTAGTGCCTGTTGATCTGATTGACTCCACGACTTCTTTTGATAGTGTCGAGTAAGTACAGTTACAATCAAACAGTTCTGAATTCATATGAAAATGATGTAGTTTCTGTGTTGACTTAGTTCGTATATTTTATTTAAAAAAACTATATTTGGATACGCAATAGATATGATATATATGTATATTCAATTTAACAATTAATTAGTAATTTTTGACTTTTATATATAGAGGTATATTAATTACTAAAGTAAATATACATGTTTTTATAAGCAATCATGCTTAACATCTTAATATACGCCGTGTTATAATGAAGTGTCTTCTGCAGAAAGATTGATAGATTTTTTAAAATTAATAACGCATACCTGTAATACATCAAATATGGACATTTCTAATTAAATTATTTGATAATATTATGACAATATATATACGCTTCACCTACATAGCATTTTTATCAAATTTACATTAATTTATATGCAATATCTATTTGTATATACCTATGTACGTGATGTAACTAAAATTATATATTTTCTATTGCAATATTTAAAATTGATGGTAAACACATCGAAAATTGTTACTTTCATCTAAAGGGAAAGTATTAAATTGCGATTATATTTAAAACCAATTCGTACTCGAAAATAAGTACATTAGAACTTCCAAATAAATATTTTTTATTAAATTGTACATTTTATTAAATTTACACGACAAATAAATTAGTATTTAACACTAAAAAAAATGGTGTGCATTTACATTTAATAGTTTAAACTTTCTTTTACGATTTTGGGTAAAAGTGAGTCTTTCGTTAGCAATTTGACGTTTAGTAAAAAAAAACATATAATCGCTGATTGATATTTCCAGATATTTCGAATGTGTTTTCTTGATCTGCTCCCCCCCCCCCCCCCCCCACCTAAACTTTGCCCTGGCTTAAGGGGCAAATCCCTTCGTTGGGTATGTACGTATTTTGTTGCAACTATCAGATTGCCAACGAAAGACTCACGTTAACCAGATTTTGAGATTTTAAAGAAAATCAAATTGACATACGGATTATATGATACAGTTTCTTATTCCCTTATAGTAACATTTTTGCAATGCAAATACGCAACAAAGAAAAAATGAAACTCAAAAACCCAACTAATATAATTATTTCTCCTACTTCCATAACACGATTCTGCTAACCTTGGTCACGCATTCTTGAATATTCTCCGACATCGGTTTTTTCCCCCCCACTTTTGACTCAGTGTGTCTTGTTAACCCCACCACTGTTGTACGCACGCATTTCCCCTCGTTTTTTGTTCTTGGCGGGCTTCGCCGTTGCCTTCCCTCTTTCACCTTCTCATATTCAAAAAGACGATTGTGATTTTTCAAGAGAAGCAAAGGGGAACCCAGAAAGTATGCGTGCGTTGCGTGCACGATAAGATGCGTTTGGAATCTAATATGGCGGCAATTATCTTAAAATATATTTTCAATGATTACCCAAATTAGATATCTGAAAGAATTTGTTATTATGCTTATATACGAAATTTAATTTAATGTTGTATCTCATGAACTTATTGTTATATATGTATCTATCTCGCATAAGACGTTTATTTAGCTTCTGAGTTTTGTTTTGTGAGGAAATAGAATAATACAAATCTTATTTGAAATATGAATTTTATTTGGTCGATGAAAAATGTTGGAGAGAATGAAATATAAATGTTGAATTTTGTGTGAAAGTGTCGTTTGGTGTACGTCGCTTTTGAGAAATACATGATAAGGAGAGAAGGTTGTCAGCCTCCCGCAAGGGTTGTAGAAAGCAAGGGGATGATAAGAAGGGTGTAACTTGTCTTGCAGTGGAGAAGTGTCATTGAACTCCCACGCGCCTATACAGAAATTCTCGATTTTATTTCTTCAAATTTGTATTACATCAAATAGATCTTGAAACGATTTCGCCATTTAAACAAAAATTAAATAATAAAACACGTTTTATTGCTTTCTTTTATAAAGTAATAAATAAACACGAAAAATAAAATCTATTTGTACCCAAACAGATATTTGTTAATTTTGACTATTTTTAAAATTGAATAATACTATTTTATGATTTTGAATCGATGAAAAATGATTATTTTTCATATATTCTAGTGGTGTGTGTGTCCACGTAAATAATACAATTACCTCGCGTACTTCTAAGAACGAATGTTTCTGGCAGTAGATTAGAATTTTAATTAATGCACGGTCAGTGTGTTTTAATTGGTCGCACTGGTCTAAAAAAGGTTTTATAACCGTCCTAATTGACACGAACTTTCCTAGTCGACATCACAGATTAAGCAGTATCTGACACTCAAACCTAATCGACTTGCCACCATATTGAAAAAATTCGGGAAAGCAAATCATGTCTGGCATATATTTTTAGAAACTATCACCAATTTAATATAATGAAATAACGCTAATTGAAAAGTATTTCTAATGTGGTATTTTAATTAATAAACGTACTCAGCGTTCCGACAAATGTTATAATTTTGTTTCCTCAATGATATAATTATTTTAAATATTTGTATTCACTCTTACGAGGAAATAATTACAGTAACAATTATCTAATGTCTGTTTTACTTAATTAACACAATTATGTTTATAAACTTAAATAAATAAATAAATCTCAATACAGCTTTTATGAGACGTGTAAAATATACATTTAAAAATCCATTTCTAAGACAGTAACTAAGAAAACTAGAATAATTGAACCGTCAAAAGACACAGTTAGAGAATGATTTAGGTTTTAGGTAAAATATTATTTTAAAGCGTAAACACTTGAGGCTTCTGTAACGCTTACGCATTTCAGTGTCGCACGAGGAGTGCATCTGAGGAGTGCATTTTTGTAGCTAAACTATTTCAAGTATTCTAGCTATGAGGTACCTCAAGGCACGTGCTTTATACATAGCCAGCAACTTTCGGTCACTCCAAAGTGTCGTTTTTTATTTTCCAAAGAACACACACAATTACGAGTTCAAACAAATAACATATATTGTCACATAATTAAAACTAATGCACAAAAATATGTCTCCTATACTCATACACTCTTAGAAAAATGTTAATTATCTCATTTTTCACTAAAAATAAATATAGTAGCAACGAATCTTTGAGATACTAGGTGTTGCTCTATAAGTTACAGATTTAACAACAATTATAAACAATTGGTCGTAAATGTTTATACAAATTACTTTGTGGTAAATTCAAATAAAGCGTTATTGCATTTTATATTCGCTTGTAATCTTTAAATATGCATGCACACAGGCAGTGATAGCATGAGCGCACGTGCTTAATGTTTCTTAACCGGATGAAGCATCATGTTGCATGCATGAGACGGATGAAGAATGCATCTGAACTTAGGGTGAGAGTGGGAGCGTTGCTTCGTATTTTGGGGGCGCACATTTTGTTAATTAGTCACGTACCCAGCTCCCGGTGTAGAAGAGATATTTCCGTATATAAGAGTTCAGAGCGGATATCTTAAAATCTACTGATTTGTAATAGCATTTCTCAATTCCATGAATTTCAGTTAAGCTTGTTTTAATGATTATTCACGGAATTATTTGGTTATCCCAATTAGGTATATGAGTTGAAACTTTCAATATGTATTAATATTTACTAAAATATATTAATAGGTTGATATTTTAAAGGAACTTTAACTAAAAGCACCTTTAAGTATTTCTGTGATTACAATATTTAATAGTGACAATATAATTGTTTAAAAAAGAATTTCAAGAAGTATCATTTTAGTAGAACATTCAAAATGATGAATTAAATTGTTTTGTTATAAAATCTAAGCGTTGTTTGTGCAATAAATTTAAAATTTAATAATGCCACTTTAAAAGATATATAACCTAAACGAGCAGTCCATTTGCTAACTGCATTATATGAGACAAATGAATATTTATGTAGAAAATGCAACTAGAACAAATCTGACAAATTTCAAAAAATACTGTTGCAGTTCTGTGCATCTCAAACGAAACACAGTTTCGATAACTTCATTGCATCAAGCTTTATTGATATCAAAGTTACTTTCGCCATATCAAAACTACCCGAACTTTCACTATCTATATAACCACGCACGCATATACGCACAAATCTACACGTACCCCGACATTTGTTTTACTTTCTAACCAACGTGCGTGTTTCACGCGCTTCGGGGTAACTATTTCCCCTACAACCCCTTGGAAAAAGGCGGGCTGGTCTTTAATTGGTCAAAGGCATAGCGGCCATTGCATAAGGGGCGTGGTATACATGTAGGGGTAGGTGTGACGTCATTACGTTCATGCGTCACATCACTACCCCACTACACAATTTCGGGTGTTGGAAAACAAGATTTTTGATTTAAATAATATTGCGTTAAATAAATTTAAATTTCTTGTACCCTCTGTTTTTTTGGGGGTGAGTAAGATGAAAGAAAAAGATTAATCAATATGTATCAAAAAATAATTGTGAAGTGTGAATATTTGAATTTAGATTCGAAAGCTGATTTTTTTTATAAAATTTTAATCAAACAGAAATTTAATTAAATATATTTTATACTGTTGCTCTTGTGATTGGAATTGACAGAAAGGTTTTTTTCTATTGACGTAATTTACGTATTCAAATTTTGAATAAACAAGAGATTTTCTTTTTGGAATTCTAATTTTTATCTATATATATATATATATATATATATATATATATATATATATATATATATATATATATATATATATATATATATATATATATATATATATATATATATATATATATATATATATATATATATATATATATATATATATATATATATATATATATATATATATATATATATATATATATATATATATATATATATATATATATAAATATATATATATGTATATATATATATATATATATATATATATATATATATATATATATATATATATAAATAAATATATATAATTTGTTGTGGAAACACATTTTTAGTAACTGCAACAAGAATATTGTTGAAGTTACCAAAATTAATTGCCGCTACATACTTTATTAGACAACGCAATTCTTATTTATGGTAACATTTTTCTTTTCTTCTAAAAGTGTTACAAAACATTCCTTTAATCCATATTGTATTTATGATATTCGATTACTGTCATTTTATTTGGATTACAAAGATATTTTTAATGTTTGGTTTGGTTCTTCCTATACTAATTAAAACTAGTGCCAATTATTCCCTTAGTTTGGAAACACAATTTTTATTACCTATTAATAATATTTGAATGATTAGATTCGAGTTGTTAAATTTGTGAGGATCTTTTGGAGATTGTAATATGTTAGAAAAAGAGTAATCTATTTCAAAGATTCCATAAATTAAGAGCAATTTAGCAAATTCGCAAATAGGCTGTTCTGTGAATTCGCAACGCCATTGCAATTTCGAATGAATCGCACATGGTGTGTTTGCATATAAACCGGTCCCAAGTGTCATATCAGGGGAGCGAAATCTCTTCCGCCATCAGTGCAGGATTGGCTTCATGCTAATTTCACCCCTCTTAAAGCGTACTAATAAACAAATACTATACAAGTCACTTTTTACACATTATCTAAATGTATTTAATTATAGCAATTAAATATAATTTTCAAATCCTATAATTTACGTACATTTCTGGATGTGAAGTGTTAATTTATTATAATTTCATATTCAAATTAAATGCAAATTTAGTCCAGATAATATTTAAATTGTATAAGAAATTAAAAATATTCTGAGATATAATTTGTTTTATCTAATAAAGAAACGACAATAGATGTTTACCACTTAACAATTCTGCGAATTGCAATTACTTTTATGGTAGAATGCACTACATACAAGTGCCATACAATGTCTACATGAAAACGCAACAGCAAATGCATTGGCCAATCATGTGAGCGTCTGTATGCACTGCCTATGTTGTAATTGCATTGGTGCAATAAGTACTTGCATACTGGATACACACACACAATACCTACATGCACGTAACCCCTCTTCGACAACATGCATGCGTATATACTGACAATGGAAACCCGACATCACAGAGTCTAAGAATTCCGCGAAATGAATCTTTGAATCGATGAAGATACGGAAAGATTTATATCTCTGCCGAATATATTATTTAGAGAAAACAATCTTCCAGCTTGTCGTAGGTACACTGTACAAAATTGTGTTATTTTGCGACATTTATTGAATCATTTTTTAATTATGAATTTCGGAGTTTTCTAATTTTGAAAGTCTATTTATTGGATACGACATATTATATTAAAATTAGTTTGGATACATATATACATATGTTTTTGTCCTCATTGGTATAAGTACTTTACTTATATACCTACAACCCTCTATGTAATGTAGGTATATAATATGGTAGTCATTTTGACAATGGACACTCGTATAAAATATTTAAAGAGTGTGCATTAGAAAAAAACATGCTTTCATTTGTACTAATGCCATTAATATGTCATTTGAAAATTGAAGTTTAGAGGAAGCTTTGCTAATGTATTGTTGATTTTTAATCAATACTGGGTAGACTTCATGTCTATTATAAAAACTCCTAAAGGGTAGAGTGGGAATGGTAATACACAAAATCAAGCGAATATTTATAAAATAATTAGATTTGCTGCAATATAATATACGTATATATATATATATATATATATTATATATATATATATATATATATATATATATTATATATATATATATATATATATATATATATATATATATATATATATATATATATATATATATATATATATATATATATATATATATATATATATATATATATATATATATACATATGCATATATATATATATATATATATATATATATATAATACATATATATATATATATATATATATATATATATATATATATATATATATATATATATATACATATATATATATATATATATATATATATATATATATATATATATATATATATATATATATATATATATATATACCAAATCACTGCATAGACAATTATTTCCCCCATAAGACATTTCCATTATTTACATATTTATTAATTTAAAAGACAGTTTGACAGTTCTATTTTCACTTGAAGTTTTCATACATTTAAATTGATTAATTTTATATTACGATCAGATTAAACGTATATTTGAGAATCATGGATTAATTATATTTTTAGTGGAAACAAAATAAATTGTGATTACAATTAACACACGTTTATTCTAATAATAATTAGAAGATAATAATTTCCCTAGCTGATAAATACTCGTAATTCCAATGTAGTATCTATTTATTTATTTTAATTTTATTTATTTGCATTCCCACACGGGACTAGTATTTCGGACAAGGGTACGTACAATAACCTTTGACCTAGTGTTGACCGATGTGTCCTTAGGGTACGTAGTGCACCTATAGCCATATAGGGTACACGGCGAATAAATGTTGATTCCCATACGGGACACTCACTATAGCATCCAGTTTTCGAGATAGTCAAAAGGTCGTGGGATTATTACCGGAATAGTAACTGAGTTATATGATATACATTGATATATAAATAATCAGTTTAATTTTTTTCTTATTTCAATTTTTGAGACATTTATTCTGTTTTTACTATAAAAACTATCAGTGTAGAGTTGGAATTCAACAGTTATGTATAGTAATTTTCAAAGAAAGTTTCAGTATCGGTGTAAAACGAACAAAGACGCGGTAAATTATTAATTAATTAAGATACGATTAAATATATAAAATCAAAGAGAATGGATGTAATACATAAATTCTCAAATGTTGATCAAAATTGACTTACTAGTAAAATTAATTTACGTTATTAAATCAGTATTTCTAGTATATTTATAGTAGGTCCAGAAAGGTACTAATAAACTCAATCGTTTTATATATTCTGGAATTTTATTTAATAAAGTTTTTTTAATAAAAATGCACATGTTCTTAATTCAAAATATGTTATATTACCAAACTTGGATGCAAATGTGCATATACACCAGTAAATATCCACATTTCATCGATAACATGGATATATAAGTAGAAAGGTGCAAATCTTTTCACTAAAAACCGTTAAAGCCCTTATAGAATAGATCATAACCGACACAGTTCAATCTTTGTCGAAGTGCATCTGGCGTACAATATCTTTGGGTGGGAAGTGAAATAGACATTATCCCTCTATGAATTTCCAAATGGGCCGCACCATTTTTCAATCCATAGTCACTAAATTCAAAACATAATATGCGCAGCTGCAGTTAGATCAACGAAAAAAATGCAGTTGCACTTAATGTCAAAAGGTTAAGCAGATATATAAGAAGTTTGAAGATAACCAACCAGTAACCGACATTTAGTAGTAGCTAGAAGAAATGTTTAATAAACTAGTTAAAAATCAGGTTATTTGTTTAAAAAATAAAAATCGTATACTGTAGTTCCAACCGACTTGAACTTTGAAAGGTTAGGTAACCGTCGTTGGTGACCGGATTCTCAAACGGGACACCCCTTTACGTTTCGGGATGGATCAAGTTCGCTGAGAAACGTTGCATTTGTATATGCAGTGATACGAGATAGAATCATGATGATATTTATATAGTTCCCATAACGGTTATAAGAGACACTGAAACTATTTGTCACTCAAACAATTTGAAATAACGGTTAAGTGTCTGGTAGACCCCTTTGTGTTATCTTATTATAAATTTGGTATTGAGATGTGAATTCTTCATAAATAATTCAACTTTAGAATTTTTATTTTGGTGCAATTTTCGCACAAGTTGTAATATGATTTTCGATTATAAACAAGAAATTGATTATCAGACCCATTTTAATTTTAATAGTACGATCACGTGTTCGTTTAACGAAAACATCAAATTTTTAATCAGGAATACCCCATGAATTATAGGCCTCGTGGTTATTTAAAAAGTAGTTATTATGGAAATTAAATGATCAATTATATCCTCCAGCTTTATCTACTTTTAACAGTTCTGTGGCTCGTAAAACATATCAACACACCCTTAGGCCACAGATATCTATGTTTGGACCCTTAGTTATAAGTTCCATTTTGTTTTAAAACCTCATACCTATATTTTTTGCTTTGCTCTTTGACAGTAAGGTAATGCTATCATTTTAAAGTCCGCCAATAGTGAATTGCTCCTTCATAGAACTACGTCCCTTTTGGGACCAACGAAAAAAATTCGAACTATAGATACTATAGGGTGTGTAATGGTTTTTACAGCTTTTACTCTATGGCCAAATTTTACCTGGTGGTTTATTATTTACCTGGATTTTTTCTTAGGGTAAAAACACAACTTAATGTTCTGTACTATACTTTACCTTAACAGGGGCGTATTAAATACATTTTGACAAGTTTTAAATGAAATAAAATATGGTTTTCGAAGTTATATTAGAGTAGAAAGCATAAATAATATTTATGTTTTTAATGCTCTACCTTCACAGGCTTTCGTTACTTATAAATATATTTTTGGTAAATGTGCGCTTAAGTTTTCATGGTTTATACCTGTTGTTATATTAATAATATAACGCCTTTGCAAATATAATCCGTGATACTTGTCAGTGTATAACCTGTCAATCAATTACAGAGGAAATTGTATTATTTGATTATAAAATTAAAATTTTAAAAATTATAAAAACATGTATTATATATATATATATATATATATATATATATATATATATATATATATATATATATTTTAATTTGGTAATAACTAAGTCGCACGTCAGTCAAAGTCTGTATATTTCATATTTATTTTTAAGTGAAAAAGGACAGATTTTCTTGAGAAAAAAAAGTTATATAGGACAATGAAGGATGTGTGGCAAGTGACAGGACAATTACAGTGGATAACAGATTACGTCTGTTGTTGGTTGGATATTTTATTAAAGAGGAACTTACAACAAACATAGCTAGGACTTTTAAATTTAATTATACCAACGACAACTGATAATCCTATTTTCAGTCGTTGACCTAAATGAAAATAGCTCGTCTTTAAATTAATTTACAGGAAAATATGATACCACATTTGTTACCTTTATTTGATGACAGATGTCTAATTGCATAAATATATATTCATAGAAGACATTAAAGGTGCTCTTAGTTAAAGTTAAAAATCACAATGAAAAAGATGAAATTTCAATCATTTGACAATATTGCAAGAGATATTTTTGTAATAATAGAATTGGTCCCTTCATTCTTCTCAAACATGTCATGCTGGACCAAAGTCCAGCATCCAGTTCACTGTGTCAGTGTATGTATAAAATTAAATGGCGGGAAGTATAACTAAAAATGTAAACCGTAATTTATCCGCATATTATGCCCAACCTGACGTTCATAATGGCCATTGTAAGCGTCTAACGTATTCCTCATATACGAACCGCCGATCTGCGCGTATTTCTTTATTGTGTTCGTAAGGAACAACAATGTAAACGATTTCAGTCTTTATGTGCGGTAGATAGAGGACTGAATCACGGTGTCAAAAATCTTGTCCGGTGTCAAATAAAAATGGGGCGAAACTGATTTTTTTTTGTTTGATGCTAATATCAAACTCGTTCGGATTTTCGGCGATATTGTGTGTGTGTGTTGTTGTATAAGTCAGTTCCGGTTCCGCATATATGACCCTGATGACCTTGCTCACACAGAGCATGTCACATCGTACTTCTGATTTAGCATATTTACGCTGTTACTAAGAATTTATCTAATCAGGCACTTTTTGAATTTATAAATAACTTTTAAAACATTAAAGCTGATTTTAATTCAAGTATTTTATTCCTACATAATAGCAATAACTTATAGATTATTTGTTATTATATTACAAGGAATCATCAATTTTATAATATATTTTTTATTTTCACATACATTAGGAACAACGCCACAAATTAAAAACTATTGTCACTAATTAATCTTAAAATATTACTTATATATGTCGCTTTTCATTAAAAAAATGCTTTAGAGTAGGTTTATTCTTAATATCTAATGATGCGAATTATTTTAATCATAATAGTTTTATTTATGGGTGAAGTATATAGAAAATCTGTTATTTGAAATACTACTTGTTATTTTAGCAGTGTAGAAGCTTAGCTGGTGCATAAACGGTTAAGAATCCCCTAAATTTGCACAGAACTTGTTCTTTTTGCAGAACCCTGCTTTCGAGCCCTCGAACATATTTTATGGTGCCCACAATGTTCTCACCTGTATAAAAGAATAATGCGGAAATATCATATGCTATAGGCACATTAATACGAATAACCAGCATAGAATTAACCTAATTCTTCTTTGTAACAGAAAAAACAGACAGTTGTAAATAAACTGTGAATATATCATATATCAAATTTTATTGTCGTCAAAATTTATTACGATGTTAGCAATTTTAAACGTAATACATGAATTTTGGAATTATTTTTAAATAAAATCGGTTTATGGTTATTCTGTCACAAAATCACAATTTTGGACCTTCATTATCAATAGAATTGAAATTTGATTAAAAATTGAGTTTATATTATTAAAAAGTCTATATTTGTGTTTGTTTCAATTTTGCTTCGTAAAAAAACTCATATGAGAACAAATTTATTGTAGAAATCAAACAATATATATATTTATATGTATGTTTCGAATTTTTCTAATTGTAAAAATGATTAATTTTGTGATATGTTTCGCAATTTTAGAATATTAAAAACATTTTTCTGGACTGATAGAGTAAATAATAACACACAGGTGGTGGTCTATTTTAATAGTTTTTCTAATCCGGTAGTTTACCCTTTTTCTAGGAATGCAAACATTTGGTCGAAAAGTACTGGCTCAATTTCGAACCGTATGTCGAGTCAAGCTATTAGACTTCCCCATTTAGTTGTATTGTACATCTAGACTTTAGGTAATTTTGTTTACAATGTTTCGTCTATTATTAACTCTTTTTTACTTCAATTTACTAAAATATATTTCCGGTAAAATAATAGTGCGCCATTTCACATTTAGCCTACACAAACAGATAGCGAATCATAATTATCTGATTAATCAAATAATTTTGATAAAAACAAAAAATGAATCCTCGGAAGGCCCCGGGGGGATTCGAACCCCCGATCTCCTGTTTACTAGACAGGCGCTTTAAACCAACTAAGCCACGGCGCCAGTTGTCGAAGGTTAACATATTAAATAGGATTTAAACAAAACACATTAGGAAATATGGTTATAAATATAAAAATGATTGTTTTTAATATGTCTAGAAATACCCAGTCATTATTAGTTAGACAATATACACATAATAAGTGCAATACATATTGTGAATTGTATTAAAACACTACTTAGAATATTAATTAAAGTACGCGATTTTCGTTTTATTTAAGCTTTAGTCATTAAATGTAATTGATTTTCGAGTATGTGAATTAATGAATATTACAGTATGATTGTGGTAGATAGAATAGATGGTTAAATTAAATAGTTATTAATTAATAAATGATTAATTTAGTGCAATCTAGACAGTAAAATCGTATTTTGTTATTAGAACCAATCATAGTGAGAGGTGGGCGAATGTAGTCACATGTAACGCAGTGACCAATCGCGAATCAGTTTCATTTTTCAATCTTCCCGGCGTTCAGTGTCTCGCATGCGCATGTCGATAAAGTTGCAAGCACTGTGGTAAACGTGTGCTGTGTAAACGACAGGTTTAAGTTTCCTTGTTTTTTTAGTGATTAATTGATTTATTATTAAGTGTCTATGAATACGATATCCGGTAAAATACCTCCAATAACGATGAGTAAGCTGTACATTGGAAATTTACCGTCTGACACAAATGAAATGAGTCTGCGACAACTGTTCGCTGACCAAAATTTGTCATGTACAAACATATTAGTAAAGCGCGGAGGTTACGCGTTTGTTGATTGTCCAGACCAGTCATCGGCGGATAAAGCGATTGACAAGCTCAATGGTAAGTTTTTGAACATAATTCATGTGAGACCGGCGTGCCTAAGTTCTTATTATCACCAGTATGTTCGTGGGAACGTGTTATCAGGTTAGACTAGGTTCGCTGACTGGCGCCATGCTCTGTGCTCACGCTTTAAAACACGAATTTTTATACAGGACCAGCTATATTACGGCGTTGCCACGTTTCTCTCTAAACATAACCACAAAAACTAGCTTTCAAATAAATCCCCGCTAAATATATTAAACAGTTATTTAGATTTCAAATCATGGTTTAAAAAAAGGAATTTCATTCGATTTTGATCTGTCAATTAATTACCTATAAATCTTAACCTTAGTTTTTAGTAGTAAATCCAACAAAAATTATTAATTTCTCTAAGTAGCTTGTATTATTAATATTTAGTTCTTAAATATTATTTAGGAAATATTTCTAAAATATTGCGTTAAAAAAGCATTTAATATAATACTAATTTTTATTGTACGAATTTCGAGTAATTTTCAACCATAATATTTTTAATTTACACTTGGTCATTTTATAAATATAGATTGTTGAGTAAAAGTTGTATTTATATATTTTTGATCAAATAATAAATACACCCAAACATTTCAGTGGTAATGAAAATAATTAAAATGTATAGATATTTAATTGGATTGTTTATTAAATGTGGATTGTTTGAATTGTTTGGCAAAACATGGTTTTCGGTTAGAATTGACAACGTCGGAACCATGGCTGACAGTTTCTAACAACGCAAGGTCAAAAATTGCAATTTAATAACAATACTAGGAGAAAATGATTTTATTTCCCCATTTGTACACTATTTTAATTCGGTATATTTATTTTTTCGAAATGTCGAATAATATTATTGATCATATAGCATGTTTTTCGCGGTGCACGTGTTTCGGTTTGACAGCGGGGTTCGAGGGGTTGCCAAACATTCGCGCTTGCCGCTAGCTTCTGCCGGGTTCCAGTATGTTTTTTTTTAGTTTACCAACCTTGCCGAAAATCTAATGCCGCGTAAATTTAAAATATGGTAAACGTAATTTAGGCTTTCCTTTAAATAAACCACAATGTTGTATTTATAAATTGCGTGTTGAGCCATTTGGTTTTATGATAAGATTTTTGCAAACATAACTAAATCAACTTTCCGATAATTATTAGCGAATTGTGCACAAAAATCGATGTTGCACCAAATAACTTAATAATAATACGTGAACATTTATTATTTTCTAAATACAATCTGATTTGAATTTGTTTAAATAGCAGCGCATTAATTATTTATTTAATTCAAAAAAACTTTTAGATTGATTGATAAATCATATATTGTTATTTTCTATGGTTTGATTTTTACGCTTTGGTTTTCGTATATTATTATTATACGCAGTTACGTTTTTATATTGTACATATACGTCATTTTTAAGACCTGATTTGTTTTTGTTAGTTTCACTTTTATTGTTGTTTTATTTGTATGCTATGATTGAATAATTAACATATTATGTAGTCTGTCATTTTTGAATTCGTAAATTATATTTTTTTAATGCGATGTCTAGTAAAATATCTTGATTTTAAATCATATTTTGATTAAGTAAAATAGTTAAATTAAATCAAGATGAGTTAATTTTTATCGAGCTCTCATCTGTCTTAAAAATAAAATTTATTTTCTGCCCTTCCTTGTGTCTTTCGAATGTTGAGTTTGGCTAAGAATGTGAAGGTATTATACCGTTTGATGGTCTACCATGGCTCAACATTCATATATTAGTCAACAGGAAATGCCATACATAATACCATCCCAAAAATGTTTCGGTACATCCGTAACGGCCTTGTGCGAATTAATTAGAAAACACATATAACATTTCATTTTTTATGCGTGTTTTATTCATTAATATGCTATATTTTGCATAATGTTATATATATGATGTATAAAACATTGGTTTATGAGTATTTCAAATTGCAATAGCGCATAATATAACTTGTACGAATGCATGGGTGTAATCAACAACAAATTTGACTGTTGAGTCATCTTTCGAACTTTGGACCTTGACTGCTTATTTACATATTGAAATGGTCTGCTTGATGCTGTATTTAATTTATTGATACAGTTATGCACCAAGTTTTTTTTCCTTATTTGGATATTTTAATGTTTTAATATATTAAACAGATTTGTCGTCTACTTTCTACTTCGTTTAAACACCGTATATGTACTCTATATTATTTATTATCATTTCGTAAGGAAGTAGTCATTTTTTAAATTTTTAACATTTTTCTTTAAAAATCCTCCAAAAGGTAAATTTGAAAAAAAATTCGTATAAAATATAAATACTTCAACTGTTAATAGAATGATTTTTATAACCAATAAAAATACTTATTTCAAGGTTACAGAGCTTATAGCACATATAGAATTACATTTTAAAACTCAAATCTAACCGATTAAAAACGAAAAAACATTTTTTAAATGTCCAAAGCAAAATATTGTCTATAATTTTATGTAGTAGAACCATTTTATTACTCAATAATTAAATTTTCATGCCACTTTAACGAGATTCAATGACTTGAATGTATATCGCCAGTGACGGACGTATATTTTGAAGATTGCGTGTTGAACCACTATCAATAAATATTTTTGGGTGAAGCTTCGCGTCTATACCGAGAAATCAAATCCACATATCAAAGCGTGCGACTTGCTCATGCTGTAACGTACACATTGGTCTACCAATAGTGAAATTCCAGGAAATGAATGACGAATAATTTCGTACCCCTGTACTTTGTTACAACTCCAGGTTTCGCAACTTGTGATAGAAAATATATTCCTCTTTCAATGTAACCGCTGCGTGCGTCTGAACTGTGAATAATGTTGTGATTAACTTTCGGAAGAATTTGTTTGTTGATTTGATGAAATTGTTTCCACAGTTTCACAATCAAATTGATTTGAGTGATTTCATGAGAATTTACCGTCGTGGTATTTATTTCCGATAATTTCCAGTACAATGAACTCAATTTGTAAGGATTTGTTAGTTAGGGGATTAGCTTATTCGATATTGAACTTCAATTCCAGTGAGTCTTCTTATGCTTCTGAACAGCCACGTAAATTCATTCGTAATTCACTTATGACCAGAAAAAAAATCAGAGTTGTTTTTATACTACCTATAAGTAAAAAAATATTGTTATTAGATTTTTTGAAAGTAATTTTTATTACCTAGTAAATTGTGATGTGTGATTCTGTAAAGAATATATATAAAATTTCGAAAGTTATCTTCCTTCATAAAAAAATAGATATACCAGGGAAAATGTTGGTGTACAACATGAGTTAAATTTATCATTTCCGTCAACAACTGGAATATCTCCAAAACGAGTTCTTTTTCGCTACACCCAACACCCAAATACAAATTTAAGTTAAAAGACGACTGAAACTAGATAAACATTTCATACAAAAATAAAACAACAACAACCCACACGTTCTCATTTCGGAAGTATACATATTGCTAAACCGGTAATACGATAAAAAAAAAACGAACATTTTTTGACCACTTTATTGGTTCATGAACTTTAATAATGTAAGATACAATTGTATTTTGACCGCTAATACTCTTTTGATACAAGAAGTGCTTCTAATTTAATTTATTCGAAGGTTTAAATAAACATGTTTCATAGTGTAGTTTTTATTTTCGTAGTTTGAATTTATAAGTTTTTTTTTATAATAAATTAAAACTTAGAATAATTTCGAGCTTATAATGGTGAAGCTGGCCCTAAAATGTAGATTTATTTCTATGGTGTATTTATTTAACCTCATTATAGAAAAGAAGGTAGATTAGATAATTTGTACTAACGGCGCCGGTAGTATATTTACGCTCGTTTATAAATGTAGTTGGGACTGATAATTTTAAATTTGAAATAAAAACTTCTAAATATTGTAGGCAGGCGTTTAAAAATGTTTTATATTCAAGGTATTAACACTAAAAATGTAACGCTCTAATAGACTTCAAATAGAGACTATCAACTAACGCGGAATGTATTATTGGAGGTTTTGCAGCGACTTTGTTATTTTTGATAAATTCACTAGGATAAATAATAATTTGTGTACTCGGAATAGCTTAAACCGCGATTTTGATTTGCTACCAGCACTCTGTAATATATCGTGATTCAAGCTATTCCGAGTTGCCCGTCTTTTAATTGTAAAAATGCTATGAAAAATAGTGTAATTTTACTGAATTTTTATTATATTTATAAATGAATTAATAATGGTTCTGACGTAAAATTTACATTTAAATAAATGTAAAATTACTCCCATTTTGTGTATTTATATATATATATATATATTTATACATATATAATTTTAATTTTCAGGGTTCAATTATCAAGGGTCGCCTTTGGTCGTCGAACCTTCAGTTGCAGGCAAAAAGAGGTAAGTTCATTTATAAGAATATCCTCAAATTTAAACCTAAACCTAGCTATGCATCCCCGAAAATGCTATTCTATATCCGAATAAAGCTAAATTACTTCGGAAAGGATATATCAGGTTTCCTATCTAATACCTATAAGCATCTGCCTGGTACGATCGTCGTTCTGTTGATTTGTGATCCGGATCAATATCACCACACCACATCTGTGGTTCATTACGGCCTTCGCCTTGGAGGCTAGCCGTAAGAGACACCGGAACTCGGGGTTATTAGATTAGATAAGCGCATTGAACTTCTCATTTGATTCTTGGTTATTATTTGATCGCTCGATGGGATTAGCCACGCGAAATTGTCTCGTTACTTAACGAATCAATTTAACAATAAATAAAAATATATTAACCATAGAAACATTAATAAAAATGTACACATTTATAATTACAAGCATGCATTTCTATTTATGATTATCTCAATCATGATTATATATGTATGAGTTATGATTAGATGAATATATTGTCCTAAAACTAACTCAAGCGCACAACCAATAAAGGTAGTTTAATATACACGAATAGGGATTAAAATTATGTGATTGATTGAAACATTAAGTTTCTATTAAATATATATATATATATATATATATATATATATATATATATATGTGTATATATATATATATATATATATATATATATATATATATATATATATATATATATATATATATATATATATAGAAATGTATATAGAAAAATGATTTTCTTATGATATATTACGGGTGGTGATTTCGAATAGAAAATAAATCAAAATAGAATATTTTTTTACGTAAGGCACAAGGTGTTATTCTATCGACATAATTCGCATTTCTTTTCGCTAATTGGAATTTTAATTGGTGCATTGTATAATTGTATATTTGTAAGAAACACGTGTGTGTGTGTGTGTTTCATTTATTATTCATTATTTGAGAGCGATTGTATCTGTGGTTTAAAAAATGTTTTGTATTGGTATGAGTATATTGTAATTTGAAATGCCATGGGTAAAGGTGGTCGGCCAATTAACAAGATAATGGTCAACTAAACTAATTTATTTTTATTTTGGTTTTCGATTTTTGTTTTGCAAAAAAAGGTTATCTTGTTATGACTAAATTTTTATTTCTACCAAAATTAATCCCATTTTAATTAGATTGAAATCGATAATTATACAACATACGTTAAATTACACACTTAACAACTTAAATATATGGTTATTTCGTTGATGTTGTTTTCTGATACTTTTTTATACGCTAAATATGAGCCGAAAGATAATATTACTGTATTTAATCTAAAGTCATCGTTGAATTTTTATTATTCATTTAAATTTTTAATTATATTACATACAAGTTCAATTAATATTGTTTTCATATCGATTTACGTTTGATCTATATACATATTTTTAATTTAAATTTCATTAAAGTACTTTCTTTTATACAACGTGTAAGTTGCGAGTATTTTTAGCATTCATGGAATTAGTTTGCGTGGTTTATGATACACTATCACCCAAATGAATATTCAAATCAAATTAATGTTGTTAGTGAAAAATGTGCATGCGTTTATAATATTAAATTAAAGGTGTCAGAACATGATTTATCACCGACAATTATCTGATGATGTATGTGGTGCAGTAAGGTGGGCGGTATTTATTACTGAAGGGATGCGTATCGTGCGCACGTGTGATGCAAACCGGTGCACGGTGCACTGCATGTGCAGTTGCATTGCGCGTATATACGCACGCGTTGGTTGTACCTGATCTGAATGCAACTCGACCATTGGACAATCTAGCCCCAATTATCCTCCTTTCGTGACGTATTGTCCTGTACATACCCTATATACTATATATTCAAGGCAAATCAGATTTTGATCTATAATTTACACATTACCAAAAACAAAACGAATTCAATACAAAATGGACATTTTATCTATTTGATATAAAACTTTTTATATACCGCGATTACAAATTGACTTATTGCAGTTTGTATTATTGTCTTTATAATAGATTTAAATTTTATAATATATTATAATTATTATGAATTTTATTATTTCGTTGCGAAAGATTTCACTGTTAATTAGACCAACTTAGCGAATGTAAACGCAGCAAAAAATCGTTTTCGAATACATATCAAATGAATAATACAAACGCATATTCTGTTGTCCTCTGCCATAAACAATCGAATCTGAAATAACCATACAGACAGCAGTAGCAAGCTATAGATTGTCAAACTCAAACGTTACACGTTATCGGTGCCTTTCGAGCACGTTGGTTGTTATTGATTCAAGGTTGATAAACGCGTTGTGATTGCGAATCTGTCACTATACGAAAATTCAACCCTCACTCGGGCACTCTAGCTTTGCATAACCGAACAAACCACGTTTACATTTTATTGCTAACGACACACTACTAGTTGACAATTTACAATAATAGCGGACAACAGGTCAAAATATTGTGATACTCTCACCAACACGTCACATATCACACTCTATAAAATGGAGATTTAGTTCAATTCTAAAACTGGTTAAAACGTTATTTAATTCATTTCGAACCAAAAAATACGTCATTGCCTAACAACGTATAGGGAATAATTGCGAGTGCTTCTATTTAGTTAGTCGACTTTCGAAATATATTTTTTGAAGCAAGAAATTGTTAATTATGAGAAATCTAATAGCCATAAATTTAAGATTCTATCTTTTCGTATATGTATGTATGTATATGAAACACACGATGTGCATACACAATTTCACAATAATTTTTCTTATATATATATATATATATATATATATATATATATATATATATATATATATATATATATATATATATATATATATATATATATATATATATATATATATATATATATATATATATATATATATATATATATATATATATATATATATATATATATATATATATATATATATATATATATATATATATATATATATATATATATATATATGCAGTATATAAGCACACGATTCTTATCTTCAAAGTTACCTGCTACATGTAAATTTATAAAATTTAAATTAACTATACTCTTCTACTTAAGTCTCGTCACGTTATACCCTTTCATATAACTTAATTATTACTCGAGGATACAATAGGAGATTGCATTAGTTAAGTCATTTGTGTGAGACGAATTGTATCTAGTCTAGATGGATGAATACACAAACGGACACGATTTGGTTTAGAAAAAATGTCATTTTGCTATAGGTACAGAAATAGATAATGTTATAAACTATTGTGCAAAAATCAGACAATTATTTATTTTATTGTTTATCGAATTCGATATGATATATTGGTGCATTGTAAACGTATTGGTTATTGGTTGGGTTATCTTTATTCTATATACAACAGCAGCAGCAATGTAATGTATGGTTGGATGTATATGTATAAGCGAACGAGCTCTGGACAGATTGCAATGTGCAGATGTTGAAGAAGCGCGTGCCGTGGTTCCCTTTCGCCGCCTCACTGTTCGGCCCACCTTCTGGCTCCTCAAGGGGCCAATGAATTGATCTACTAAAATATCAGGGTTGAACAAAATTCACTTACCTACAGCCAATAACTTTTAATATCTTATGTTTTTTTATTGAATTATTAAATTCTTTTATTTTCTGTATCTATACGTTGCTTGTGAATTGAACTAATTCAACTAGGCAATCATATATTAATCCTGATTCTTTTTACTTTCTTATTTTCGTATATTTCCAACGAAATTATCAAGCTCCATATAGAAAACACAATACGCGTGATTTACAATCAAACCAATAATGATTGAAGCACATTATTTTAATCTTCTTGCTTCTTTGTCCTCCCTCTTTTATTCGTGATTCCTTTGACTACATTTATGATTAGGTTACGTCCTTCAGTTTGTTTTATCCACATATATAATCACAAGTTATTGATAATTTTAATCACAAATGAAAATGTATGCTTTTTCTTCAAGGAAAGTGTTTTAGCGTTTTTTTACGAAATATATATTTATGAAAATATACAGGATACTACATATAAGAAATGAGGTAATACGGGGTAAATGCATATTGATTTCAACATCATTATTTCTGAAGTACTTTCGCAGATATATATATTATTATTAAATCGGAAACCGAGTATTTCAACATCTCCTTGGTGAATATATTTCCTTTTTATTTTTATTTGTGATTGAACCGTCTGCCTACAAAATTTAATAGACGAGTAACACCTGTCTTATTGCTGTAGAAGTGTGCTTGTGTTGTCCAGAATTTGATCTACGACATACAACCGTATGCTAAATTGGGCCACGTTTCTACCAAATTTCTTCCGGTGGCAAAAATTTTACTCAACAATCAATTGTCTTCCTTTATACATATATGGTATATGTGTGTGTGTGTCTTCAATTTATCTTGCATGATTAATGATGTGCTTGGGATTTTTGTCGAAACATTTGTTCTGTCTTCTGTGGGACCTGTTCTTGTCAACGTATGTTGCACTTGTTCTTTGCAAGAGTTCGTTTTGTGAAACCTGCACAGAAAAATAGTTCAATGGAGAAGTCTAATGACCAAAATTTCAAATGCTTACGTTTGCGAAAAAAAATTACGTTTTCAAATCCATATCATTTATAAATAAATATGAATTGTAGCTTAGATTATTCATGCTTACGCAAATAATGGATATGTTATTTAAATTCCGGATAAATACATAAGGCAGTTAAATATAATTTATTTGAAGCTTCAAATAATTTAATATTTTTAATAAAATTTTCACCTCATAACTTCCATTAACTAAAAATTGCAGTATAAAACTGATATGTTGACGCAGTTATTTAGCTTATAATGACCTAATCGCCGTCAGAGAGCCAGAAGAAAAAAACCGTTTGAGTACTGTTCGTGTGTGTGTGTGTGTGTGTGTTCGACATATGGGCCGGTATTTGACCATTTATAGGGACCGCTGACTGCATTATAATAGATGCAAACTGCCTAAAACTAAACTAGCATTAGAACAAAGGCGGTGAGTGCATGCCGTCAGCCTGTTCCGTTTCCTCAATGCCAAACGGTTCCCCTTGCGGCCTCCGATCTACCTCCTCTTACCTCCCAACCAACCCGCATAGCTCCATAATGTGTGCCTCTTTTCGACAATCATTGCTTCTAAACAAACTCGCCATCATCGCGAAAAATGCCACACGCTTCTTCAACTTCAACTTCCTTCGAACAAAGATCTATAATTCATCATTTGGTCCTTATTTTCTAAATGTGATGTTGACAGAACTCAATCAACACACTTCTCTCAAATATTTGGATAAAATTTGCTATTTTACGTAAATATTTAAATTTTACGAAATTGATAACCAATATTGTAAATCTGCTTATATTACAATTAGATCAAACGATCATTTTCTTGTATCGATCATTTCAAATTCAAAATTCATTAATTAATTTTAAAAGGATAATAAAACGAATTTACAAATTTTAAACGAACATATGCACATATGCCCATCAAATATTTACGACTGCTATTTAAATAATTCTGTAAGTTTTCGTTGTTGCTTTTGTTGGTTTTTTAGCGGATGTCTTACAAATATTAATAGTTAAATTTTGTGGCTGTTATTGAAATAGAAAATCACTTTGAACCGCAGACGCAATGTGTTTAGCAGATGACTAATAATAGTAGTTACTCAAAATGTATTTAAATAAATAAGTTTGTTTGAAAATGATAAAATATGTAAGTCAGGAAATGAGAAAACTATTTAATATGAAATGTAAAAACGGGATAATTTTGAATATAAGATATGCTTTTAAGATATCGTGGGTTGCGTGATGTACCTTTTTACCTGGTGTAATTTTTGTTTTATTTTTATAGTAGACTAGGTTGGGTGAGTATGATGAATGAATGAATTGACGTCATCGTCGCGGTACGTCTACTAGGTATTATGATGAGTTCGTGTTTTGTTGTTTTACATGTTGATGAGATTCACGGAAATGATTCGCGAATTTTTCCTCTCCGAACACTTGTTACGAATTTTAATTCGTTCTTTTAAAGACTGTCTGGTTAACTATTTTATTATGTCTAGTCTCATTATACATTCCAAACAATTGCTCAATTTTATAATAGACTTTATTATTATACATTAATAGATCATGTACCATGATTAAGAATTTAAATGTTTTGTTTTACTATCAGATTTGAAGTCCTTTCAATATATATATATATATATATATATATATATATATATATATATATATATATATATATATATATATATATATATATATATATATATATATATATATATATATATATATATATATATATATATATATATATATATATATATAGATATATATATATATATATATATATATATATATATATATATATATATATATATATATATATGTATATATATATATATATATATATATATATATATATATATATATATATATATATATATATATATATATATATATATATATATATATATATATATATATATATATTTATATATATATATATATATATATATATATATATATATATATATATATATTTATATATTTATATATATATATATATATATATATATTTATATATATATATTAAATTTCTGTTTTTATATAATATATAAATATGAAAATTTGAGGAAATGAATTAGTGTTTTTTCGAAATACTTACAGATTTCGATTGAGTCTGTTATATATGAAATACTTTAGTAATTCTTACGAAAGTCATAGATGGCAAGTTTTTTGAAGTTTCTCGACACCACAACATGTGTCCGGTTTTACTTATAAATTCGTGAATGAATAGACTTTATGACTTGTCGAATAGTTAAAAAAAGGAAAAATATTTTTATTAGCTTCTCACACTTTTCAAATATGACTTGTTATTAATGAATACCGTTTTAATGTTCAAATTATACTGCGGTAAAATTGTTAAGTTTTGCGATTTTTACATAAATTAACATCATTTAGAAAATAAATCACGCATAATTCTTCAGTGATTTAAAACTTTATTTTTTATTTAAATAATACTAGTAACCACCTATTTTGTGATATATATTTTTATCAGTTGGTCCTCAGGTTCTCATGTTAAATGTTATATTTCTTTGCGTATATTTATGTATGTTTAATTATTTTTTTTGCGTGTAAAAAAATGTAGATTTATCAGACTACTAGTTGCTTTGTTTTTTGAAATTTATTTATTTTCTTCTCAATCATTATTCAAATTCCTTTCATCAGACGTTTTGTTTACCGCGGAGCAGATAGGGATCAGGGTGACTTTATGGGGCGGCGGCACTGGCCGAATATACACCGGCTGGCCGGCGAGGGCCCCATTCGGCCCCAGTCCCGGTCGCATTCTCGCATACATTATGTGCTCTCTGGCCTGAGTATACCTCTTTACATACTAGGTAAATGCCAGAATGCTTGTTTTCACAATGCTAGTCGCCGCCGCTGAATCCTAGAGCTATATGAGCTCTCTCTCTCTTTTAAGAAAAGAAAAAAACGTCTAATATTTTTTTGTACCTTAACGCCAACCATTCGCTTATCTAATCAATGGTATCCCATACACTCCTACACCTTAACTAATTTTAAGAAAATTTTCCATAATGAAATATATATAATACCATTTTTGAAATACCTAATATTAATTTTTATGCGGCATAATTTTATTTGTTCTAATGTATATTATTTATTACATACACCTACACCCTCCACACACACACACACACACATACCATCACCAACTCCTAAGTATAGACATTTCATGTTTGATTTTAAAAATGTAAAAATCACATGTATAATATTAAAGAGTTGCTTGAAGCATATCTGGTTAAGTCAAAAATGATCATGTGGTTTAAATAACAGAAAATTGTTGACGAAAACTTATAATTAGGTATATATTCAAATATTTTTTATATTATTTAGTTTTTGAATGATATCAAAATGGTTGAGTTTTGATGAATTTACAAACATATTATTGAAAAAGATAAATTCTAAAAAATTGAGATGATTTGTAGTTTGAATGTAGAATTTCTTTCGAAAATTAGTATGAATTAAAAGTACATTAAACTTATACAAAAAAATGTTTCATCAATTTGATGATAATGAGACTTTAAATTTTCATCGCGTTATTGGATCAACATATTTATGCAATATTTATATTTTAATCCAATCAATGTGAATTACGGTTAATTTTTAATGATTTCAAATAGCTAATATCAAACATATGGTTTTTATTTAATCAAATAACGGTTTAGACAGTCGGAATAAAATTACTTCCCCATATAGTGTCAGTTCTAAATAAACTATAATACTCTTTGACATGTCATTAATAATTTCCATTGTCCATTGGATCATACATTAAACAACAGTAACTGTTCCAACATTTCTATCTTGTAAAATAAATATGTTTTCCTACTCATAGGTATACTAAATAATAATAGTATAAATAGCGTTGTATTAAACTGCTATTGACAACATTCGGATATTTCAAAGAAATCTCTCTAGAGGCATATACCGTAGTAAAATATCGGATGATATCGCTTTCAAACGCCGAAAGTAGGTCGAATATTCGGTAAAGCGCGCGCGGTGCTCATATACGTATGTGTACAATACCTCGAACAATGTGTACTTAACCCTTTGCCGCTCTCGGTGTAGAATACCCATAAGTCCAGTACGCATTAGGGCGAATTTAGAACCAGCTCCTTGCATCCCTCGCGCGCGCATTCTGGGTTAAGGTGAACCGGTCCTTCGCATACAATTTTGAACCTTATGGTAACAAGTGCATTAGGATACTGTTCTCTTGTTGCAGGGGCTCTTCCACAGCGCTTCCGGACTCGCCTCTGGTCGTCGAACACGTTGGCAACGGATGGACGTGAGTTTTTATATTTTATTTTTTATATATATATTTTTTAGTGTTTAGTTAATTTATTGACCCATTCAAAGAATACCTGCAAAATATATGCTATATATATTCTAGAATAATGCTTAAACCATTTTAAATATATATTAGATATTTATAGAACAAAGAATTGGTAAAGATGTGTTCTATTTAAAGTTGTAGTTATCAAGAAGGTTGCAAAGCTACATTTTTAAATTAGCCCAAAATTGTCCAAAAATAAAGTTAGTTTGGTCTTCAAATATATAATAATTTAAATTGTTTAAAATTCGTAAATCTATAAACATTTATTGGTATATGGAATAAGACACCTAATAGGTATATATATAATCTATATAAAAAACAACTTTTGTAATAAAAGTATCTCAAATATCCTAATATTTACGCGGCAAAATCCGTTTTATTACATATAAGCTCAGCGTCTTCAAAGCTTCGAACAATTGTCCTTAATAATTAATTGAAAGAAAGAGTCCACCTACTAGTATTCACGTGTCGCACGACATTATCAAGGGTGAAAGTAAAGCTACAATCACAAAGCTTAAAAGTTGCGTGCGCATCTTTCCTCTACAACAGTCACGTGGCAACATCACTCCTGAAAAAGTACTTGCTACGATACCATTAAAAGTTACAGGGAAATATACGTCATATTCGAAATAGAATTCAATAATAAATTACATTATAGTTGTTGCACTTCAATATATGTAAATATGAAGCGAAATTCTGCTTCTTTGTTCCTTATAGATAATATTGATTATTTATTATAAATTTATAACTATGGTATATATATATATATAATATATATATATATATATATAAATCATTCTTACAGATTTGTATAAGCTACATATTTATCAATTAATCATATAGAATTATGGATTTTGATAATTTTGCTCTCTTCCTTTCTAAAAGTTGTTTTATATGACTATAAACATTATATGTTGTTTCCATGTAACCATTATGGAATAGGGGTTGCTAACCTTGAAAACCCTCTCGTAGGGTTGTGTGGGAGGGCAATGCTTCTTGTTGGTATCGATCGACATCAATCCCCTCCTCCGATATGTCATCCGTCACTCTGTTACTTGGTCTTCTGCGTTCTCCTTTCTTCCTCTGGTGCTTTGGTTCGTTTGCTGGCCATCTTTGTCAAGGATGTATTGTTCATCCTTGTTGTTACTGCGAGTGCGCAACGCGTTTGTTTTGTGTATTATGTTAGAGACACTGGAATTCATACGAAACGAAAGTGAAAACAATTCGTTTTGTTGCCTTGGATCTTGTGTGTTTACCATTTTTCTTTCAGTGCAATTGGTTAAATGTGTGGGCATTTACCTTACAGATTTTATTGTGTACCTACTACGGAAGATTACTTTCGTTGTGGAATTCATTGTTATTGGTGTAGTCACATCTAAAAATTATATTTATTTAGGAGTATCTTAATACAGTTTAAAGTATTTGTTGGCAAATTAATGCGTGATAATTAAAGATTTGATCAAAATTCTAAATAAAATCAACTTTTCTACAATTTCAACGAAGCAAAATCAACTTATATAAGCTTAATTTTGTTTTGATATAAGAACGTTGCATTGGTGCCATTGTCACGGTCAATGTCCCGCGACCCTCAAGGACAACCAAACATCCCCCGTTTACATTACTCCCCTGACACCTCCGCCACTCTTGCGACCACCTACACATCGCATTGTTGTTTCTTCATCCCCCTATATACATTGATGGTGGCGGTGCGGTGCATATATAGTACCTACGACTATGGCAATGGCGTCCGCGGTGCTTAGGTGGTATGAGGATCAATATCATCAACATTTTTGCTCTTATAATACGTTAGTCGGTCGGTCGACGCGCGCGCCATGCATCCTAACCGAACCCCACTAATAACTTTCGCACACATTGCTCTGGCTTACTCTACTCTACACTCGACTCACTGATTTCGGATTGTCGATATTATATCAAATACAGATGGAATATTTCAACATTGATTAGTGGATACTCAAACAGTTTTATTATTTGGTTTTAAATGTCGTCAATGACAAAAAGCGACAGTCATATTAGTTTAGAGTCATCATTGTAATCAATATTTTAGGAGGAAATTTTATTTTATCATTCATACAGACAACATACATAACTTCATGTATATTTCCATCAAATGGGGTGGCAGAAAACGTTGACATTCTTTCGCCATTCGACTTCTTTTGCTTTATCAAATAAGTAGGTACTTATGCTTATAGCAGCTGTATTCCTTGTTGGCTTACACATTTATAAATTTTAAGTAAATAATGGAAATAAGATCTGGTTTGTCCCAGTAGGTATATTATTTTAATTGGCGTACTTCATAATTTAAAAGTGAGCGTAACCTATTTAAAAATGAAATAATGATTTCGTTAACAGATTTCTGTATAATGGAAATTGACATATTTGGTACAAACTACTTCGTTTAATTATAAATTTCGATGTAACAGATTGGAGCGAATTTAAGACATGATGTTGCAAACACGCGTATGCTTCAATTACGCAAAACATCATTGTATGATGCACAATATAAATGCACCTGCTCTAACCAAAGTAGCCGGTCAATTACCCACGTAAACGCCACAGGTGACGAAACACGTGCTCCCCAGACCAAACGGACAGATTTGACAGATTGGTCCAGCGTACAAGCTCATTTTTTATTTTTTAAGATTTTATTCTTTGCATCTGATAATTTTTAATCAAATTCTTCTTTGCTATCTTTGGCGAAATTCACGTAAAATAACCGTAATGCCTTTGTTTTACTGAGAACTACGTAAACAAATTACCAAACTGATGGTTAAATATCATAATTGTTTATTAGACACATTCGTGTTAATTTTGATACGTTAAATTTAATGATTTGTTAATATTTTAATTGCTATGCGATTTTGATAGTTTGCGAGTACAATTAATCAATTATAATTTGTAATTATATCATTTGATTAATATTTGTTTGAAAATGTTTGTTTTGTACGTATCTGTGTAAAACAATTTTGTATGTGTATGAGAATGTTGGGTATTTTGGTCGACACTGGTGATGTGAGTTGTCGGAAACCGTGTTTATTTTTAAACGTACATTTAGGGGAAACCGACTTCACCAGACGGGAAGAAACGAAAACATTACCAAAAGTCTGAGATAAATGTATACTATATATATATATATATAGTGATCGTGTCGGATGCTGTCATATAGCACTGGCTTATCCTCATGTCACTGTTCGTTCGAATTGTCTAAATTTTTAATCATTGTCTATGTGTACGTCAAAGCATTTTCGATTGAATACAACATTAATCATAAAACCGTTGTTGCTTGACTATATATATATATATATATATATTTATGATTTATAAAAAAATATGTTAATTATATACGATTTTCTATAAAAAATAATCATTTAATTTATAGACTGTATTTTTTATAAAAATAATATTTTTTAAATGTGATATGAAAAATAAGTAATTTCGATTAATTAGTTAAAAAACGACATGAAATGAATGCAAATGTCATTGACTGTAGATGAAAAGTTGTTCTTCTATACATTAATAAGGACACCCTTATAACGATATCATTTTCTTCGGTGTGAGTGTAAGTTAAATTTAGCCCAGGCCTAATCGATATCTGTGTCCTCTTTGGCCCGGTCACCGCTCGACATTAAAGGTGACCGCCCCGCTCTCCCGTAACCTCGCAAAACTGGGGTGAGTCAGACCGGGTGCTCGAGCTTCACTGAATTTCGCCGAAATCCACTCTCTTGCAAATTGTCAAAATTTAACACGCAATTTGCAAAGAACGAAATAATATAACGTCTTGCGTGTCTACGCTAAAAGATTCTTATCAGCAACCATCCGTCAGTTTTTGGATGGTTCGTGTGTTTGTGTATCCCCCTAACTCTCCGCAACCCACACTGGAGCCGGATCTTTCAACTTAGACCCAGGAATTCATGGACGTAGAAATAATCTTCTTTGTCACGCTTCGCGCTTGTTTTTTTAATGTATTGAACGTTTCGTTCCATTGGGCCAAACTGATATAATTTTTTCGGTTATTTGCTGTTATATACAAAATCCTTTATACTATTTGAATTTCGTGTGATTTTTACCACATTTTGCTAAATCATCAAATCAATTCCCTTGATTGCATTTAATTAAAATTCAATCTAACTTATAATGAATCCAAAAATGTATTATATATACATTACGTGTTTTATCTACTCTCTCGTTTTGAGTACCTAATAAGTGCGTTTTCAATCTTGGGCCATAAGATATTCTCTAAAGGCATTTTCTATGGAGACAACTGTAATAAAAGTTAAATGTGCTTCCGGTTCTGCAATTCGACAGAAAAGTCAAAATTATTAACACTTCCACAAATAAGCGCTCTTTGAGAGTTTATTGATGTAATGAACTTTTCTTATAAAACGAATTGTAATTGAGATTGTTAACGTACGCCACTGTTTATTATAAGGGGCAGTTAGTAATTTCTGTATTGTTTTGTTTAGACTTTTAGTTCTTCGTCTTTTTCCAAAAAGTTGAAGACGTGAAATAATAATGTTATTTTCTTTTTTCGATTGTTTTTACTTTGTTGTTTTCTTGTTCGTGCTTTGGTCGGAAAGGATAATTTCAGATGTTGTCACTGAACATTAAATGTAATTTGTTCGACGAGTGTTGTTACTACTTCCGTGTTGAGATAAGCGTGCCTAGTACAAGCAAATGTTGTTGAGCGAACGGCAACTTATCTTAAGACAACAAACGGAAACACACAATAGTGCTGTATTACGTTTTCTTTTTTAACTATTTTCATAGGAAACATTAGATTATATATGAATTTAGGGTGTGCGATGAAACTTTTAAAATATAATCATAATTATTATTGCGTTATCAATATACACATTGAACATTTGTAACCATTTTGCTAAGTGTTTTTTTAATGTACCAATGCAGATGCTTACTATAGATAAACATGCATAAAGACTGTAGTTTATCAAAGAAATTTAGTCAATTATATTTAAATTATTGTGTGTTTTAACTTTTGTTTAATATTCAAAAAACATATTAAAATTAAATTGATGAAGTTTGCAATAATTTCTGATTCGTTGTCGGCAATCTAAAAATGTATATGCGAGCTTCTACCTAATGTAAATTAGTTTCTGATTATCGCGCAGTTTCGTTAACAACGTTTGTGCAGTGCGTGCGTGTAAAATCGCGTAAATCCGCGAAACGCCGCCACTGATTGGCACGTGCTGCTCCGGACGCGGTTGATGAACTCCGGAGCAGATGGTCGCCGGAGTTGAGTATGTTAGAATTGCACTACACACGCTCATCACCGTAATAAAGATCTTTGACGGTGGTGCACCTTTTAATTTTAGGGTTCTTTCTTGTGTTTCAATTTTAGATAGTTAATTTTTAGAATTTATTTATTTTTCGATAATTAATAGCAATTGCTTCGCAAATTGTGACTTTCTTTAATATAATTATAATGGAATACGTTGCTAAAACTAAACATACTATATAGGTTTTTTTTTTAAATAAATATTAAAAGCTTTTAATAAATTCTCACTCAAAATTCTAGAAAGATATCAACTAATAAAATTATATACTTTCAATTTAAAATGATAAATCATATCTTTGAATGCATAAAGAAACCATATCATTAGAAATGTATAATTCGCATGGCGTTTGAATGTCTTGCGTGCGTCACTAGACAATTTTCATTTTGCAAACAGTTTGATATTTAAGTGATGTGGTTTTTGCGGGACTTGAGGGGGGTGATACGGACTTAGATGAGGGGCGTGGATGCGTGCGAAGGCGTGGCCCGCAAACATACGATTGCATAGTGCATCGCGCGCGCGATATATGATGCATCACATGCAGCTGCAACTCTCGCGATTATTAATTATTAATTGTTTAATGCAAGGGCCGTATTAAGAGGGTAGGCGGCTCTAGAACAATGATGGCGAATATTTTTCTGTCTACTTCCACGTATGATTCAATGGCTATATAAATACTTTATCACATTGACACGCGTGTCACAAATTTACTATTATGCATTCTTGATTATTAAATATGTTTTGTAAAAATATATACAGATACTTGCAATAAAACTATTATTCTAAATTTTAATATGCCCCCTGAGCCAATGAGATACATTTTATGAAATAATTTAAATTCAGTTGTAATTGATTGATTGAATTCGTAAAGTAATAAAATAACGTAACTTTGACAAGCATTGCGGGTTGCGTATGTGTGCATTATATATTAATATTCGTTATAGTTACCAATACGAAACGGAATTATAATTTTGTATGAATTGATTTGTTTGTTTGAAAAATATTTGCAATACATTAATTGATGGTTTTAAATAATTTTCAAAATTCCTACCTAAAATACAGAAGGTCTAGATGAAATGTGTTCTTCGAACCATATGCAGATACAATGACGTTGTTTCTAACGTATGCCACTTTATATACACACGTTATGTTTTGTAAACCCAGTATTAGACGAATATGTCTGGTTTTCGTGCAACTGTTAACCCCCGCCCAAAACTCCACATACCAACCCTGTATTTATCTTCAAAACATGCAATTGCAAAATGCCAAGTGCGCCAAATTAGCAATAGCTGTTGAAGTGTTATTATAAGCTGTATCAGAAATTAAATTTAGTTTAAGCTTACACATATTTGCAAATAAAATATATTATTGTACGAAAATAATCTCAAAAACTACTTAATTTTGCAGTGTAGAATAAACAAAGAAACATATTTGCTAGAATATTAATAACAGTTATCTTTGATTTAATTAATTATGTTGTTGACTTACCGCTAAATTATTTTGAGACAGTTTAAAATTGTTTGAACTAAAATTCGTGTTTCTTCGCAATTTTCTTGTTGACTTAACAGTAATTTTTTTAGAGTGACTAATGCAGGATTCTCAAAAAGTATTATTTGTAAAAATGATTATTTATTATTAACTGGTATTTTTGAATTGTTCACATTCTCATTTCTTTTATCTAAAAATTCTTGTGTCTCCTAAAGAGATTTTATGGTACAATCATAGAGACTTTAGGAACTGCTGGTTTAGTAGTATATTCGGCGCAAATTATTTTACGCCACAGGTTTTTTGAAGAAAAGACATTTTCTTCAACAAAAAGCAACTCTACAGGTCGATTTCTCCCGCTTTGTCATCGAAATACATTCGATTCTGAAACTTATAGTTGTGGAGGTGTATGTCATTTCAACTCGAAATAAAATGGAGCTTGATGTAATATAAATTTGCGCGTGCCGCTCCCCTAATTAGATATGTTCATTTCATGTGTCGCGTCCGCGGCGCACCACTCCTTGTCTCTATTCCATTTATTATTCAATAATAATTTCTTCTCTTTCGGTGCTGGTGTATTTCTTTTACCTTGTCAGACACGCACCTGTCACTTAGCGAAATATTGCTAAGTGTATTTCTAATACTGTTCAATGCAAGACTACGATGTCCAAAATTGTACCAGTGGTAATACCATTTCACTATATCCTACCTACTGTTTTTATTAAATATTCACATTCATTTCATCGTGTCAATTTTTGAAATAATTTAATTCAAGAGAAATGTGTAAAATGCCGTGCCTCTTTCCGTGTGAAAATATTCAAATCGCTTTGATTTACCATTGCAGTAATAAATTACTTTAACAACATCCCCAACTGTTCATAAATCTATTCAAACGACAAATGTTCATCCACGTAAAATCGACTTTAACAACCATCGAGAAACCCCTGGAAATTACAAAAGATTTGGGAATATTGTCCCTATACCGATTTACAGGTAAAAAGAATTTAAAATTAACTGTTGTATATATATATATATATATATACTAACGCACCACAGAAGAGTAAGCGAAACCAACGAAAAGGAAAAAGAAGAAGGTATATGGCAAAATCAAAGAAACAAAAACGTGCAAAATTCAAGGCGACTGATTTCACCGTTTCAACATATACAAACAAAAATCTATTGTTGTTGATGAGGCTAGTAGAAGAATGTTCTTCACAAAAGGCCAATATTGAAGAAGAAACAGCACAGATTCCACAGCAGCACTTCCCCTATACTGCATTCAACACTGTTTTCTTTTACAGTATAAACAGATTTTATTTTGTTATTGAGCATCTTTCCACATTTTCCTCCAATTCAAACCACAATTGTCTCTTTAGTTCCAATACATATTAAATAACTTCAACTATATGATTTGAAGCAACCACAGATAACACTAATTTTGCATTGAGCTATAACAACTTTATGAATTAGATCAAAGAAAATTTATTGTTGTATAATAATTGAACCAAATAAGCTTCTCTTTCTTCCAATTTATTTAAAAGTTATTTTGCTTTAAAGCACTTTCAGAACTTTTCCTTTAGATATCCAATTATCTCAACACATGTTTTGGATAGATTGAATTCATTTATTATCTGACAATGAGAAAGATATGCTAATAAGCAATAACGTTTACAAATTCGCTACTTTTTGCGTATGATGTATATTAAGATACAAAATGACCACTTGTTCAATATTTCACTGTTTCTAAAAGAATATAAACAGTGTTAAGAGTTAATTTTCGACACTTACACTGTTGTAAATTAATTTTCGAAACGCTTTTTAACAATCATATCTCTGCGTGTATTTGTTTTTGATTTGCTACAATCCGCAACTCTTAACACTGGTGTTGGGACGTGTACTCAAATGAGCAAATCTGTTGTTATATTTTCAAACTGTTTATGAGAGCCAGTGCTGTAATATTAGGTGGAATCGTGTCTGGAATTGGGATGTTTGTGCTATGCGCGCAGGTAGCGAGATCGTACTCGGTAAAGATTTCGGTTTTAGTAAAAGATCTTCGACTCGAGCGGTTTCCGGATAGTTTTCTGATGGGTTTGGTTTGCCTGCGGCAGGGTAAGCGGCAAGCAGGATGCACCCATTGCATCGGTGCCGATGCTTTACCGCCAAAACATCAACTTGGGTTTTAGGTATATATATATATATATATAAACCGTGATGTGTAGTATAATAAACAATATTTAATGAGATTTAGAATACAATAGTTCTCAAGAATATTTTCCTTAGCAGTTTTAAACGAAAAATAAAGAATTTTTGTAATTATTTATAACATATATTAACAAAAATGTTTGTTTGGGTTTTACGTTAGCACAGCTATAAAATCGCCAAAAGATATATATGATATACATTATTATACGCATCGTTAAACTGTCGATATAATTACACTGATACCAATTTAAGTGCATATCAATTAACATACCTACATGACAAAAGAATATTAATTAAAGTATTACGATATGCTAATTTCACAACCGCATGTAATTAATGATAATTAAACAGGATTAATATAGGTACTGGTGTGTGTTGAATGCTTATTGAAATCTGTAAATGCTTTGGAGAGAAATTTAGTTTTAGAATATTAGTGACCTAACAGTACGTACATAAAAGCACTTAAAGGTGTTTTTAATTAATGTGTCTTTAAAATAATGTATTGGCATCGTTTGGCAATAGATGTTTCTTTGGAAATAAAAAGGTGCTTCTTGTTGTCGAACTTATATGGAATAAGTTTTAGGAGGAAATGTAGTGTGTAGACAATGTTTTCACTACAAGTTTGGTTGTTTTTCGAGTGTTTGTTGACATTTTTAACATATACGCTTTTCGGGAATCTGAGTCTCTTCCGGTGCCCGAAGTACATTCTACTCCAACCATATTCTCGTTATAAAGGCTTGAGTACAAGCGGTGTCAGATCTGAACGTTAAATTATAGGTTGCAGATCGCAGGTGTACTAACGTACCACGCGCGATCGGCTAGCTATAGGTACGTTTTTATATATCCAGCACCCACCGATTCAATTTTATTGTTATTATTATGATTATTATCGTATTTTGTTTAATATGTACCTACCTATATATATATATATATATTATATATATATATATATATATATATATATATATATATATATATATATATATATATATATATATATATATATATATATATATATATATATATATATATATATATATATATATATATATATATATATATATATATATATATAATATATATATATATATATATATATATATATATATATATATATATATATATGTATGTATATATATATATATATATATATATATATATATATATATATATATATATATGTATGTATATATATATATATATATATATATATATATATATATATATATATATATGTATATATATATATATATATATATATATATATATATATATATATATATATATATTTATTTTTTTGTCGGAACGAAATTTCTAACGGCATTATTTGAATTTGGTATTCTAATATCAACTTTCGTAAATTTAATCTGATTTCAAACCAAAAATGAGACGAAATTGATGTTTATTAATATTGATGTAAACGTATAGCAGTTTTTATTAAAATAATTGTAGTCTTGGCTTATTTCTAAAAATACTCCCTTTAAAAGTTGGAAGTAAATTGAATGTTTGAGTTTATATAAAAATGAAAATTATATTTCCATATGTCGCATTTTGTATGAATGTATTCAAATGTGTTACGCCTATTTTAATCACAGCCCTCAACTGTTTCATTGTCTAAATAATAGAACGACAATTATATCGAATGTCGGTAAATTGTGTCGATGCCGCCCAAAGCCAAAACCAGCTTTATACATACGCGAGTCATTTATTATTTTCGGGTTCCTGCTTCCGTTTCATAACAATGATACGCTCATTATCTGCACGCAATACTGAATTATGTGTATTTTTTAACGTTACTTTTATTTAGTTATATGTTCATTCAAATATATATTTAATATTGTCATTTTTTCGGTACGTTTGACATTTTGCATAATTGTTTTAAAATATATGTATATACATTGAGCAATCGTAAACATTACTCAGTATTGATATAAAGGGAAATTAAATTGAATTTGAAGCGTTTTTTTTTTCCTCAAACTTTAACGAAAAGTTTTATTATAGTTGTGAACAATTTTATTACTTTTATAAATCACTTATTTTTAAATAGTCGTATATCGTTTGGAAATAGAGCAATATTCTACCTGAATGAGTTTTAAATGTTTAGACATTTATTTTAAACATTAAAAGTAGTTTTTTTTGAAAATCATCACATTATTGCTTATAATTATTTCGTGCTTCGTGTTTGAATAGATAAAGAGTTATTGCAGTTTTATGATTGAAGAAATTAACAAATTTTTGATAATTTTCAGGCCGAACTCGCCGCGTTGGTAAAATGTGACAACATTTTTGAAAATATGGATGTTTGGAAAATGGTGTTTCTGTTGCTCTTTGAAAAAGAAATCCTTTGTCATTTTGGCTTTCAATACATTCTTTAAAGATATTGTAGATTTTCGTTGAATAAAGACATTCGAAAAAATATGTTTTCCATCATTCAAGAATATTATTTCACCCTTTATACTTGAGACACCATTTTCTTATTACATTTTCATTTTCAAGTTGTTTCATTTTTCTTATTAAATTTTCATAATATAAAGGGTGGAATTATGTATTTCTTTACTGTTTTTAATTGGAAATTAAAATATTTTGTACTTTTTGGTAAAATCTATTATGAAAATTTGATTTATAACATTTTTTAAACACATGGCCTGATGTAATTAACTGTAATGTATCAACATTTATTTTCGCCTCTGACTAAAGACGTATTTTCAATGAAATTAATTGGTATCCATAAAATAATTAATTGGGACAATGTTTACAAAGCACGACCGTAAAGGCATTTTAAAGCTAAATTTAAATTTTGTCAATATATAATCAGATTACGTGGAGGACCTTAATGTTGTTAGATAGATAGATAGATAGATAGAGGGGGGAGAGTGAAATTCTAAAATCGATTTTCTACCAAGAAAGCAAAGTAAAACCAAGAACGCGTATCTTGCGAGAAAATGCCCGCGAAAAGCGTCGAAATACGCGCTGCGATGCGATGCATAGATGCGCCAAGAAAGTGGTGGGGCTGTTTGAGATGGTGGGGAAAGGCGTACCCTTCTAGTGGGGATAGGAGCTGTAGGCGTGGCCAAGGTAGACGCACTACGCGCGCTGTCGGCCCGTTGAGCGTCGGCATCCCATCAAAGCTTTAGTACGCATTTAGCTCGTATTTAGAGTGCATATATATATGTTGTGTTACGTCATTTTTCTGAAAAAGGACTTTTTGGTTTCGCTTTCTAAAGTGACACTTTCGGCATTTTCCGATTTTTGGTGTGCGTTATCGTACGCGGTGCAGTGTGAATAGTTTATTTGTTGTGAATTGTTGTTTCTTATTTGAGTTTAGTTTTTTATTTTAAGTTTTTTTTATTTTCCGTTTCATTTTATTTTTTTTATTTAATTAATTTATAATTTACTATAATATATATAAATATATATATATATAATTTTGGTGGAATGCGTCCGTGAGGCTATATCTACAACGACACAGTTTTCAAGACAAGTTTACACAAAACTGTGTGCACTAAAAGACTTGATGCGTAGTCTTTAAATTTGGTGGGTGATTTGTGCAGTGTATCTTCCAGTATCGCTTTGTGAATGGATATCGTTAATAGTGTGCAATCAACGTCTTCACATATCTTGCATCATTGTCAACAATCATTGCGCATCTCATCCGATACACATCATAAGTTAGTCCAAAATCGACATAAAGTGTGTTTGTTACCGACATCAACTAACAACACATTATGGAACAATTCTCGGAACTCGGACTGACGCAAGAAGAACAGGAGCAAATCTTCGAGGCTGAAGAACCGCCTGAGCCTAGGTAAGACATTGTTTGAACATTCCCGCGCTCACTTACTACTTTTTTGCCTTTTGTCGTTTTTTCAAACCGCACTACTCTATGAATAGCCATCAACAACAATATTTATTTTCGGTCGTCTGTCTACATTCTACAAACACGCTCTCGAATCAACTATTCAACAGTTTTATATTATGATTTATTTGTATGTTGTATACATATATTTTTACTTTCATTCGGAGGACTAATCAAGTTTGTAATTGTTACATTTCGATATTGCGCGTATCGAAAGGTATCCACATCCACAGTAAGAAAACATTTAGTTTTAGTATACCGGGAAAATCTTTACGTACTTAGGTATATGAATTGACAGAAAGTTTCAAATAATTATAATTAGAGAATATGAACAGATTTTTTTCTTCGACGATGTAAATTATCTTATTTAAAAATGCATGTCATCCTGACTTACAAGGTCGACTATGAATTAAGAAGTACACATACGTTCGGTCTGTTTTTAGATCTAGACATGCGTTTTAGATTTCCTAAAATTATCTTTACAACAAAATCTATTTACAATTTCCAAGAATTCAATCAAATGATTCATTATTGATTTATTTCCGGATAACAATCAAACTAAACATTTTATTCGACTAAACGCATGATAACTCGTGTAACCTATATATAAAATTAAACCATAATATGAAAACATCTAATTTTCAATTTAAATAATGTTTATTCGGTGTTTAAAAAAATATTATTTAGAACAAATAATGTATATAAATTTGAAATCGAAACATGATACAATTATCTTCTTTATACGTACCTTTAATGAGTCAATTAGGATTATTAATTACAATAATTCAATCTCAAATTACTATTTTATGATAGACAGTATAAAGATCGTGAGAATATTTATGTAAATGTTAATCATCATTTATTTATTTTTTTGCTTTTAAATGTTTGGACAACTATTTTGTATATGCGATATTTGGTAGTATCGAATTTCGAAAATGTTTGATTATGCTTGTTAGAGTAGCATAAAATAATTTGATGTATCCGTTTTGGGGTTCCGAAAAAGATCTACAACTAAAAACAGGTTGTTCAAAACTTGTAAATTTGCATAATTCTTGTCCCCGGGATAGAATTGCTTTTAAAACAAACAATTCCTCGAATTGTATAGTTATAAGAACAGCTCTGGTTTACTCACATTTCTAATGGTCACGTATCTCAGAATTGAGAGTTGGTCTAATTTTAAGTTGGATTTCCCGCTTATTTCCAGTAACAATGCTTCTAAATTTTTTCTATACCCAAAGTTGTATTCATTGTTAAATAATTTCCTCAAACTTCTATTCTCAACATCGCAAACATTCACGTAAGAAAATGCCACGTTTACACATTTGAAGAATTTAAAATAATAAACCTATTTTTAAATATAATTGCCTACTTATCTAAATACATTCCAAAAATGACTGAGTCCATGAATGGAATTCACTTTCAAATTTGTTTACACTTATTAAGGAAATTATTTTGACTACTTAAAATTCCAGCACACAAAATTTAGTCAATGAAATTATTTAGTGCAAAAGTTCAAACATTTACGTATATACCTACCTACTAAGAAGAAAATCAATTTTTCATTAGCTCTTTATTGGTTTTTTCCAATCATATATCTATATTCTAGATTAGATAAAACTAAACAATATTGAATCAGCGTGTAACAAAAATATGTACATTTTTGAATCACCATAGTTATTTAAATGTATACAAGAAATTTGATACAAATATATATATTTTTCTATATGGAATCATTATTTTTGAATCACCGTAGTTATTTAAATGTATACAAGAAATTTGATACAAATATAAATGAGACATATGAAATAATTTTGTGAAAAAAGTATTAAAAAAATAAATTAATGGTAGTAACATTTAAATTATAACTTCAAAAATTCGTTAATTATGTGATGTGAAATTCATACATCCGCTCATAATGATTTTTTAAGTAATATAATTGACCTTCACGCATTATAATTAAATATTCGCGTTTAATTGTGAAATTTTTACATATTACAACATAATTTATCTTGGTGTATTCTTTAATTAGCCATATAGCTTACATGTTCATCCTTAAAATGTTTATTACCTATTAAATGTATATTATATTAAATTCAAATTATAAAAAATATATCTATATATATATATATATATATATGTAATATTTCAAATTCACAATCATATTAATGGTTAGATTATTTAAAATTAAATCATATATTAAGACATTTGAAATAACTAAGACATTATCAGCTAGGTATTTCCCTCTTGTGTTAGTTTCGTGCACTAAGCTATTCGTTTGCTCACTAGTTACAGTACTTTGTCTGCAGAGATCATAAGCATATATGATATGCACACTTGGTCCTCTACACGTTTTGTTTCAATGTCTGTTTTTCTGTTCCTGTTAGGTCCAATTGTTTTTTCATCAGTATATTGATTTTGTCACGTTTTTTATTTGTGTCTGCGTTGATCGCAATCGGTCTCGCTAGTCAAAATATATAATGTTTGATGATTGTAGGGTACAACAACTCTAGTCTTTTTTTACAACTATAAAATGTATTCAGAAATGATTATACAAGTTTTTATTTATGTACTAAAGCGCCGTTGTATTGTTGTCAATATGACAATTTTCCAAAATTGTTTTCTGATGCTATACAATGAATAAACATGCATTGGTTATAGTCTAAATAAATTTCATTACATCGCCAGTCATTGTTATAAAAAATATTAAATACTCGCATTTGTAATTTAATAATTTTTATATGAAACTCAATTGCTAAACGGCAGAGATGAGCACAAGTGTAAAATATACAGTTTACAGACAATAAATTTCAAGGAACTGACAGTTAAGACATTGATAAACAATAATTAATTAATGAAGTGTCCATACATAAACTACCACCTATATAAATAATAAATAATGACAAGTTGATATTATTAATGTTGCGTGACATAGTAGTTCCATATAGCATAAGATAATAAACCAATAAAATTATAAATTACCACTTCCTCACCATATACTTTTTATCAAGCGTTCTTCAGCGACTTCCCATCAGATATATTTTTCATATTTTCTTCAAAGGAGTTTATCATATACCTACATACATAATTTAAAATATATGTTCTACGAAAATAGATCCGTTATTTTGAAAGAAATAAATTTCGATTTTAGATACACAAATACTTGATTAATTAAAAAAAAAAGTATTTACAATATTTCTTATTCAAATTGTTAAATGGTATATTATGAATGGTGTAGTCCAGGAGGTGACTCCTCGATGACGGTAACGGTGGCTGGTGTACAGCCACATACACGGTAAGGGTCACGACCTACGTTGACCACGTGCTCTGGAGGAATGTGCATCGGTGGCGGCCAGCAGAAGCAACCAACGACAATCCCACGGCCCCACCACACACACACACTCACACACACACACATACATACATATATCTCGCAGGTATATTAAAATCTCTTGAATGCTGTGTCTTTAGTCTCCAATGCTGAGACTAGAGACCTCGCAGCTCGCGTCATTTCTGTTATGGTTCTCTCTGGTCGGTCGGTCGCCGCCGCGTTAACTTGACCACACGTGAGTTGGTTTCACGCCCGCATTCCGCATACCACCGCTCGACGCCGCCATCCTCCTGTTATGCTGAGACGCAACGATCACCGCCGAAGAAGTCCGCGCTTGCATATCGCAACCTTTCTTCTGGTTTGCACCACTTCTCTATATGACCTCCTTTAACTGCGTTAATTATCTTATGAAAACATTGAATGGATCTTCAAATATTTCAATTGTTTGTCGCCAAATTAATATTTATATGCAATGCCCTAAAATGATTCAGTTGATTTTTCGCTTTAAATTACATTTTTCACAAAAGTATTTTGCTATACAGATTTAGACGGAATTTTATCTATTTTTCTTTCCCAAATTAATTTATATTTATATATATATATATATATATATATATATATATATATATATATATACACATACATACATACATACATACATACATACATATATACATACATATATATATATATATATATATATATATATATATATATATATATATATATATATATATATATATATATATATATATATATATATATATATATATATATATATATTACTTGTAATATTTTGTAGGACGCCCATGCGTTAAGATATATCATACAATAACATATTTTTCATGTTGTAGATAGGAAATAAATTGTTTTGATTCAAGATAAAAATTCATTCAAAAATAAGTTAAGTGATAAACCACACTGTCAATAAGATATGTTTTCGTAATAAAAACCATCTATTTATTATAATTTCACGTTACAATCACATATTGGTGAATGAATAGTGAACTTGCAAAACCCCCTTCCAAATCGAACTTTACAAAATACACCATTTCTTAAATTCCAAAGCACTGATTCGACATGAAGCTCTATTCGGATATCGAAATTAGTATAATAATCAGGAAAAACTTAAAAAAGGACATTTTGGAATTAACTGTTTCATGAATAATATTTTGTATACATTTACATATGTTTTTCAATATCTCCAATCACTTAAATCATTTGTAACAATTTGCATCAACAAATAAATGCCGGAGTACATTACCTCACGAACAATTAAACATTGTAATGAGTGTAAAAAAAAGTGCTTGTTGTGTCTAACACGGGTTTACCTAACCAGATAATATGTGTGCATATTTAGGGGTTGCCGGCGAATTGGTTGGGCGATTGTGCAAGTTATAAAGCTACAACGGCAGCTCTCATTGCGCTGTCGCAGTGAGAAAACGATATGCTGATAACGAACGCCACGTGTACACCTATACACTTATAAACATACGGGGATATTAACAGATACATATACACAAACACATATATGGATAAATAAACTATCGCATTCACAAGATGTGTGTAATCAGTTATCATATGAGCAGTTGATATGTCTAGAAAAAATCATTTATTCATTTATGAAAATTGTTTTAATATAAGTACGAGGTCTGCTTCTTTCAATTCAAATATCTCATGCATTTTAAGTTGTTTTACATTGAAAATAACTGTGATTCTACGAATAGAGGATGTTTTGAACATGTTGGAGGAACAAACATTATTTATAAATTGTATTAAGAAATATGACAGTAATTTTTTGTATAGGAAACAACATGATTAAGATGATTTATTTAATATATGAGTAATGACAATAAATTTCAACAAAAGTAATTGTAGAAATCAATCCGTGCTAATTGTATATACATGATATATAATTAAGTATATAATATATTTATGTATATATCAAAGACACGATTTAATATCATGGCACCGTTGACAGATGTTTAAGAAACTCGTTTAAATTAGGTGTCAATATCATTACTTACAACAAAATTGACACCTTTAGCGAAACGCTTCATTACATATACAACCGCACAACGTCTGAGACATTACACTCAAATTACACGCAAATATAGTGGAATGATTTTCAAAATGCAAGTTTTCTTCTATAGTTCAGCATTGTCTTCAACAATATTTGCTCAACGTGTGTATCGACTTACTTAAGCAAGTTTTAAATCCTTTCAAGATCTTTTTCATCCCAGTACCTATCTATTATGTGTATGAATATTCATTATATGTCAGAGTGTTTAGTAAATAAACAAAGGGTTACAATAATCCAATTTAGCAAAGTCTGAGAGCCAGAAAAAGGAACACAAAAACATAATTAAAAAGTCCATGTTGAATGTCTAACATATTTGCTAGCGTGGGTCTTCCAAAAACCGTCATAGCGTCTGCCACATGCCCAACAACCCCTGGATTCTAACGAAATTTTGGCACTGTCCCCCTTCCTCACTCCTGGAACCACCGAAAAACAAGGGGGTGGCGGAAGAGGGGCGGTTAAGGTTCACCGTCAGCCGGCGGCACACGCGAGGGCAGCTGCCTCGTATACATTCATCAACATTAGAGACGCAACGCATGCTTTTAGGTTTTAGTTTAGTTTTATATACATATATATATATGTACTCTGATGTTGTGGTATAGCATATTTCTCTACCTACGTTACCTTGCTAGTTTGGGTAAGGTAAGGTAAGGTAGGCTGGTTGGGTATAGAAAAGATAACGGCATGTATTTGGTTCACCTGTCCCTTAAATTGGAGAGGGTCTGGCCTGACTTTCATGCGCGTCTGATTCGATTTGGATTCTGTAGTACAACTATCGTTTTGGTTTATTTCCATCTAAGCCTTTTTGCTGCTGTTGCTTTTAAAGCAGGTGATTTTCTCTCATAAATATATTTGTTAACATTTTCAGACAAAGCCTCCTCTCTCTATCTCTTTTGGTATAACTTATCTCTCATTGCAATATTCCATATTTATATATACATAAATCAATCCACACTTGGAACTGTATGAAATATTTCGTCACAATATGCAAATGAGAATCGTAATATGGAACACCCACGCGATGTGTGCACCAATTATTAAAAAATGCAAAAAATAATTATACTAATAACTATAAAACATCGAAATTTAAAAGATTTCTTAACAAATAACGCAGACTCCTTATTTAATCGTCAAGTTCAAAGTGCTGGTAAATCTACACCATGTTCAAATCGAATTACTTTGGGAGACTTAAAAATGCAATATTATAACTAAAGTATCACATAAATTTGGGCTGTCAGGATTGAAATTGTACCATTTCCTATTTGGAAACGAAATTCATCGCATTTAAACCAAATAAGGCATATAATATTGATTGACATTACACTCTAAACAAGACAAAGTCCCATTAAATTTAAATCAAGTGAAATTTATCTTTCCGTAAAAGAGGAAAACAACTTGACGTTTTTATTTCATCTTGTACCGGCGAACACTTTTTAATGAATCCAGAATGGATAAATTCGATTTCCATTTATTTATTATTGCTTGTTCAAGCTCAAGATCGTATTTTTTAATTCACTTTTTATATCGAAACTTGTGATGCCCATACTACAATTCTCATTTACAAATTGTGACCAAATATATGTAATTGCAGTATAAGTATATGGTAGTGTGAAGTAATTATATTATTTTGTTACTGAATTTAAGAGTTTTGTTTTGTAACACACAGCTATACATATCACCACCGGAATGTGTTAAGTCAAATAATTGATGATTGTACACCCGAATGTGCAACAAGTGCAAATACACTGTATTTAACGAGAGAATAATTGCCCTTGTATGTACCCACCACCAGTGGGGTGCAAGGGGATGCCAAGTACAACCAGACCAAAGAGGGACGCAATGGGTGACCGAACTTCTATTGAAGCGGTTTTTATGTCCAACGAAATACTATGCAACTGTCAAATTCTCCAATCTTTAGGAGAGGATGTTTGCTTTGAATTGGTTTCAATTTTGAACCTCTAATTTTTTTTCATTGCATGCAATTGCATGATAAGTAACAGTGAGGAGCGTTGAAAAATCTAATTTATACGAAAATATCGTTTCCAAATGAAGAAGAATAATAATGTTTGTTAAGAAATATTTTAGAATTGACTTCTTTTACTGGTTAGTCGACGATGTATATTTTCATCAATGTTAGGGACTCATAATACGTTCTAGAAGACATATTTAACTCTTTCAAGGGCTATGGTATAATTTTGTACCACCATTTCATATGTTTTCGTGCTTCTGAGTGAAATGATAAATTCTGAGTAATGTGGCCGCTGTATTTTGGAGGTTTAGAACGAAATATATCATAATTCTATTAGTTGTCGAATTTCTTTAACACATAAAGAATCTAATTCAGATAGCCTCATATGAGGACATATTTACTCTTCTACACAGATCCTTCCTAAAGCATTTTCATGAAGGTATACTGTTCGGAGAACAGCAAAAAAAAAACTTCCTAATACTATGCGTAAATGTAAACGAAACGAACACACATACATATATACATATATGAAACCGTCATGGTAAGGTAGGCACACACAGGCGCATATATTTGGGGTGTTGTGTACCTCGGTCCTCTTTGCTCCCCTCGACCGTCCCCGTGCCCTCCTTGACGTAGCAGCAGCAGCGGCTACCTTCTACACGCTTACACACACATTGCCGAATATTCCGCTGTTCCTACCCCACTTCATCCCTGGCCTAACTTGCGCCTTTCTGAGTTTCGGGGTCCTTGCCCCCCGCGCGCACGCGAGAACGAAAAAATCAATAGTACGACGGTGCGTGTTACCCGGGTCCGAAAATGCGCGCGACGACTTTACCACACTCTCAAGACACACTCGATTTCAGGATTACTAATTCCGGTTTCAATTGCTATCCGAATGCATTATTTCTCTTCAACTTACGATTTTACTTTTACCCAAAATGAGTGGACTTTATAGAAGATACCCATATATTTCGCGAGAGAATTAATTATTTGGACGACTTATTTCTACGATTAAATTAGATGTAGTCAATTATCAGTAAGTAATCGTTTGTTTGTTGATTCATTGATTCCAATCCGCGTTTGCAATCGTCAATTATTTCTTAGGTAACAATGACGTCATTATTATTTATTTAAATACGATTTTAAATATATTATATAATAATTTATTTTTTTATCTAAAATATAATCCAGAACCATTCCCAATAGCTAATTTTATAATAGAGTAATTCGTAATGTTATAAACAATTTATCAATTAACTAATATCACTTAAGCGCACTAGAAACTATAATAAAATTAATTATAATGCGGTGAAGTGAAAAAGCAACCAAAACACTGCTTTCTTAAAAATGTTTTCTCTAAGAAGAAGTTGCGCAACCATAAAGAATTTCGGAATGCACCTTCGGTCAACTTGCACTCACTCTTCAACTAGTTAGCGTAGTGGATGTGTGTGTGTGTATTTTATATGTGTATGTATATATGAAGCAATCACGTCAATGTGTTTGGTGAATATATGAACATACACCTAAAGGGTTTAGGTATGTGTGTGTTCAACTGCTTTCGGTCCCATTCACACCGTACAAAAAGAGTAGATGAATAAAAAACTAGTCCGAGTGTGTGTGTGTATGTGCTAAGTAGAGAAAGAGGAGGAAGACTTCTCTCTTCTGATGGAATGTTAACGGAATGGATGGACTATGGATGCCGGTCGGGTTCTTTGCTATTGCAACTTCTCTACCATCACTAGAAGAAAAGAAATTCTAGTTATCGTTCACATAACACATACAAACGTATAGTGTGATGGTATATGCGGCGTCTCTTTCTCGTCGTTATGTTCTTATTATTATTCTTTTTTGTAATGCTTTATTTGTGACGCATTCCTCGGATGCCGATCGGTTATGGCTGCCGTAGGGTTTTCGATATCGCTGCATCGATTTCGGGTCTTTTGAAACGAAGCCGTTTACTGCATCGATAACGCAGCAAATATTGTTCAATTGGGGTTCTTGGTTTAAATTAAATTGTTAGTTCTTTGAATTTTACTCAGATATCTGGATTTTTGTGAATTAGTTTTTTTTTTAATAGAAATACCTTAAAACTCAAAAGTAGTAGAATTGGTTTGAAAACTAATAAAATGTTATGAAATAAAGTTGTATGCGTGAGTATCCCGGAAGCAGTGTGTTGTTTCTCTAATAAATTTAGCTTATACGCAAACACATTTCCGGTCTATTTTTCAGCGGTAAAATTCCGGTAATTTTGCACCCCAATAACTGCCCATTGCTCTCCAAAAATATCTCCATAATAGGTCATCTGCACGTTTCATTTAGCGATTCGTGAGCTGAGCGACCAAGCACGACACGGCACACTCTCGAGGTCGCTCGAGCTTGGGGTAAACCATATACGTACATATTACCATCATGCCCATGCCATGCCATACGACGCGTACACAATACAGATTATGAACCACGCCGTAAATAACGACAATGATGCACGTATTTTTCACTGATTGTGTTATGATTCTTCGTGTATTTATCAAGATTTATATATTATTGATGAACGAATTCTGATCGATTTTCTATTCGCTATTTTATTTCACTTATCTATGTGATTCTAACGTCACAAACACCAGTTTATTTTTCGAAATTATTTATAACGAATACAATTTTTAAACAAAACTAATTTTCGCTAGTGTCTACCATGTTTGGGTTTTCAGTAAGTAATAATTTACATGAGCTAGGTTTATATAATAAATTTCGCAATAATTATCTAATGAAGACCAAGTAAAATGAAGATATTTATTGAATCCATCAACAAAATGTAAACCTGTCCACAGGCTCTTGTGCTATTGCACTTCAATAACCATCATTTCTAGGTCACCCTTGTTAGAGGTCATTGCCTCTATTTCGTATATACAACCCTTTTGGTTTGACCATCCATCCATCCACACCACACCACACGCAGTCACAGAATTGCAGAATCCACGTGTGCCCTGGCATCAACACGACAAAACAAAGCAAAAAACCTACCTACCACACCACCAGCATTTGATGATGTCCTTAGAATATACATACATACATACATCTCTGTATGCGCCACATTTAAAATTCGATTAATCAAATGCATCAAGTATGTGGCTCCGTCAAAATTCAGATAGGTGTCACACACATCTTTAACTACAGAACCGTATTCTGGTTTTTAACAGCTATATTACTAGATCTTAATACCACCATATATATATGTAAATCATTTAAGACACTTTCCTCTATAGCTAAACTAGAAATATTTAGTGTACATTTCCCTTATATTTGATGTCATTTTTGAATCTTCGTTACTAACTGTTCATATCTATTTGGTAATGATAAGCATACTTATGCGTATATCTACCGTAAATATTTCTCTCAGTAGGTATATTTTAGATATTGTATTGAAAGAAAAACTACAACAATTTTAGTTAGGAGTAAAATATTTCATGTGTTTCGTCAATAAAAGTGTCACTTGAGATCAAAAATGATTCGTTCACTTGTCCGTTAGTTGCCCTCTTTCGACTAGAGTTTTTCTGGATACAATTGGTCACCTTGCTGTGTTAAACACGGTCCTGCGTATTTCACGACAAGTTGCAACCCTTGGTGCACTGCACTGCACTGCATATATGCATATATAGCTAACATATATTTGAGACCACGTGGCAAGCCGGTTTTTGACTTCAATAAAATATCCGTGTCAATGAGGAGAAAAGAGGCCTCGTTATTGTTCACAACCCTACCATCTCCACCCATCCCTTTCGCCTCAAACCCTTCGTACCTGTATATATCTACTTTTCCCCTTGCATAACTCCAAAATCCTAAGTTCCTACCCTCTGATATATATATATATATATATATATATATATAATATATATATATATACATATATATATATATATATATATATATATATATATATATATATACATATATACATATATAGTTTGCACGTCCAACATTGGTTATCCGTTCTTTCCTAAGTACAGTCATGGGCATTCTTCTCTGCCATCGCGTAGCTCCTAAAAATTATAATCTAATTTCCTTAACTAGTACCAATCATTTGAAAATATATATTATAGAGTTTATTAAAATTCTAACTCATATTTTCGATTTCTAATAATACGGCGCAATCTTTTTCTGCTTGGCGGTCAAATTAAAAGCACTATTTGCCCGAATCCCAAACCCTCATAAAACGATATTTTTAAGACGATGAAGGGAAAATATAAAACAACAGAA
>JADQWA010000060.1:616327-621327 GCA_018344505.1 Nebria ingens riversi | reverse complement strand
ATCTCACCATATTCCACTCGATCCGATTACGCTTCTTCATACACTTATTTAATTGTTAACGCTTTGTAATCATTCTTATCTTTTTCTCCTATAATGAAAATAGCAATTTTAAATAAAGCAAAATGACTTACGGTAGCTAAAATAAATAAATATTATTTGCAAACATCAATTACTAAATCGAAATCGTAAATTTAACTTGTATCATGAATATTTTTGCCGTAGCAATTATGTAAAATGTTATTATGCATAATTACAGGATTTATTATATTTACCACAACTTCAATCTAGAGAAGGGTACGTGGGGGAGGGGGGGGGGGGTTAAATCGTGTATACTGATGGATTTTCAAAATTGTCTTGTTCGCTTTGCTCATAGGAAATCATTTAAGTTATTACATCTCTTTTTTGTTTCGACTTTTTTTGATGTATGAACGGCAGTACTTAACTGACCATGCGGTTGTTGTTGTTGTTGTTATTGTTGTTTGTGTTGTCGGCAAATTGTGAAGGTATTCAGGTTAACGGCCTTATAAAGCGCGAGACGTTGTTTTTGCGGAACAACTTTCGCACGCTGTGCCGCCGCTGTTTTTGATTTGATTTCATTTGAGACGAAAGCATCATCATCTGATGATGATGATGCTTACGCGAAATATAATATATATTGTTTATGGAAATGGTGTGCGGCTTTTTAACTTCTTGCAAAACGTGTGAACTATTTCTATAAAAACACGCGTCTAACGCGTGAACTGTTTACTATATGTATGTCACGCTTGTTGGTTGTTTGTTTGTCAACAATTACAGTATCTATAAATATATAAATAGTTGATAATCATTTTTGATGCTCTCTGACACAAAATTCGTGTTGGGTATATTATCAAAATAGAACATCTACATATTTTGATTAGTTTATTGTTGTTAACAATCAAATTCGTTTAGAGAACAATTAAATATCAACTCCTTGTTTACTAAAGACGAGCTTTAAGCATTTGTAATATAAATAAATATATTTACAAATTCTTGTTATTGTTTTGCTCAGAATTACGTTAAAGGAATATTTAAATCTTGAAATTACTATAATATTTTCAGTTTTTAACTAGTCATTAGTTGGTGTTAATATATGTCTAGAAAATCGATAGACAAGATGGTGTAAAATGCAAATAAAATAAAGACGCGTTGTTAAATGTTTTCCGAGAAATGAATTGTCTGCCTGCACAACATCGACTAGCATACATAATATAAGCGGATATATGTATGTTATACCACATACATATACGCCGAACAGAACGAACAACCGGAGGCCACGTATATTGCAACCAACCAAGTTCATCTACCCAAGATCTAATCTTTTAGAACTAACACCGATTTGATACACGAGCCACCGTGCCCGGGGTTCAAATCACTTGATAGTCGGTGTAAATTAACTATCCCACTCACAAGATTCAAATTCAAACTTGTATTAAGTTTATATACCTACGTAATTTAATTTTGCGACGAATCAAAAGGAATTTAAACTAAATGCGAACATCAATATTGGGATTTCTCGATTTAGTAGCATTTTTTAAAGAATAAAATATGCTGGTTACACAAATTCATTGCGCGTACGATACAACTGATTAAATCGTATTTTTGTTGTACACCTGTCGAGTTTTTGACTTTTTTATCTTTTGTATTTAAACCTGTTTATATCAGCATGCCAATTACGGTGTGTAATAAACAAAAATCTGTCCCCAAATATAAAAATCTTAATTCTATTTATCTTAACACTTCTACATATATATATTAATTTTTTGATGATTCTTTTGTAAAATCATTTTTACTTTCTTTTACGAAGTAATAAATAAGGATTGTAATCACGAAAAAAAAAACTCGAAATTTTATCGGAAATACACCTTTTGACCTTCCTTGAATCGAATGACGTCTGTGTGTGTGTGTGTCTGTGTGTGTGGCTGTACAGCCTACACCGTTGAAGATAAAATTATGAAACTTTAAACTTAAGATTTGTATATGCCTGGGAAGAAAAACTCCTATTTTTGAAAAGCATATTCAACCGGAAGTGCATGTTTACTTGAGCCACTTTTTGCATATCTACTAAACGGCTGCACTTACAGTAAAATAGTTATAATTAAAGTTAAAGATATTAATGATTTGAACAACAATGGTTAGTAAATAATTTAAAATATTATATATAAATATTTTCTCTGGTTTAAAGTTAATTTGAAAGCTAAAAAATGCCCGCCATAATAATTTTTAATAATATATAATGAATAAATATATTTTCTTTATACTACTATAAAATCCAACATTTAAAATCTAAAATACGTTTTCTTTGGAAATCTGACAATAAACTAACTTTACAATTTTATTAGACAATGAATGAAAATATTTTCTTGAAATGTAAACATTTTATATTTTAATTTATATACTATCAATCAAAATATACTGACTACGTAAAAGAAGTTTAGGGCCAACACATGGCCGATGTTTGTAAACAAAATAGCTAATTGCATCCTCTACACATTGTTAATAATTCCAATATATTCTAGAAGGAATGTCATGTTATTTATTTGTTTAGTATTTCTTCATCTGTATATTAGCATTGACACTTGAAATAATAACTGTAATTTGTTTTCAATTACATGTAATTGCCGTTACAAACAATGTTAATGTCTGTCATTTTGTCACATGCGTAATCTTCGCAAGATTTGGTTACAACATTTCTGTGTGATATCTGTGAAAGGTATCTGCTGAAGTAATGGTTAGTTTGTAATTTAATTATAATTTACGCTTGTTTATATTAGTAGACACATCTAGGCGCCTAAGGGCTTTAATGTAAACTAAACAATAATGTTGTTGTTTGGAATTTATTTTCGTACCTAATATATTTTCCAAACATTCCATTGCATACATTCATGAAATTGCTTATAATCTCTTAATTTAAGATATTAAAAAAATTTATTTTCTCACTAGAGAAACTTCTAATCCTAAAATAATGGTTTCTACAATATGTTCTCCATTTTGTCGTTCACATGTTTTATTTACTAAAAGGTTGGTTCAAGTTGTGCCAAAAAGACCCAATATGGGTACCGGAAATTTACTTACTTTATCTTGGTTAGTTCTTTCTCTCTTCTGCACATTGTAATCATGGAAACATCATACATCAACACGTTTATAGGAATTGTTTGCTTGTGTATGCACAGTTTACTCAACACATATCTCGTTGTAGATAACGATAGAATTTATTTTTTGTAATACTTGTCGGAAGTGCGTTTTATTTTATGACGCAGTTTGTCCTACATTTCCTTGTCACATTCATAACTCAGCTCCGTTTTTACCTGATTTAATCCCGAACAGAAAGTTCTCTAATTTATAATTCATTTTAACCGTGTTTATTGCAGAAGAAACAAGTAGGACAATTGACAAATTATTTTGTAGCGGAAATACACACGTTCTGCAATTTACCACTATTTTTCAGTTACCGAACCGTGGTTCTGATTTCATTTACAAACTAACACATGATGTTTCAATATTTTCTTATAAATATTTATCATTCCCCTTTTGTGCACAGTATAAATGTAATCTTATATTTCGAAATTTATGTTCTGTTTACAAATTTGTATTTGCATAATTTTCGCATTTAAGCTACAATCATTGCACTGACAATACGAGTGACGATAATAGTAATTGTCTCCTGGTTTGCATCGTTATTTTGAATCATATCTTTCTGGAATTCATTCTAATCAATGGTACCAACATTTCATTCGTGCTTGGAGGAAATTAATTATTATTAACTTTTGGAGTAACACGAGTCAATTACAATTAGTACAATCTTATATTCAAATGTGGTTTTTAGAATCCCAAGGAAATGAGAAATTTTGTTTGTGGTTAAATTTTCCGCAATGGGATTTTAAACAATTTAACTCTCATTAAAGGGGGCTTTACTTATCTATTTTTAAATTACCAAACTATTGAGTTTTGGACGAATTGATTTTTGCCAAACAACAACAACGCAATGGTACTTTTTAAGTTTATTAAAAATAATCACTTCTATAACATATAGCTTTACTAAATAATTAATTATCAATAGCGCGAATATTAATAATAAATTGACTCAACCTTGAGGTTTTTATGATACTCAAGTTATTATTTTATGGAGATTAATATGCAATGTTTATAATATTTATAAGTTGACATAAACAAAAGAAAGTCCATTTACAGTTTGAGCGTTATTGAATTTCAAGAAATGAGGTAAAAGTATAATAATATAATCGTGCTTCATTGTGTCATGAACTATAATACATTATTGACAATCAATTGAAAACTACTCTAATTTATCAAATAAGTATTGAATTGTTCTACTTTTCAAAAAATACATTAATGACCTGTCATTTTGGGTAGCCAGGTATATAATTTAAATCTAAATCAGAATGCCATGAAAAACAATTTTTTTTTTATAAATCAGTGATCCTTTTTAAAGTTTAACAAACTCAAACAATACTCTTAGAACAGATTGATTAGTTCTAAGAGTGAATCGATTATAATTATTTGCCGCAATTCTAAATATGTATAAAATTCGTTTAAAATCGAAATATTTTTATTGTAGTTACGTACCAATTATGTAAATGGCAAGTTTAACATAATTTAATATTTTAATCAGTCTATAAAATTGATTAATATACCTATACATGTGTGGATTGAGGTAAGGGATGCGTAAACGCTAGTGAACCAACTCGGCGAAGATAAGTCAAGTGGTCGCGCACTTTTATTCATATAGTTACTCAATCATCATCTCATTTCATCTCATGACTTATGCATGAGGAGACAAGTGCAAGTTAAGGAGTATGCCGACATGCCACGGTATGTGTCCACATAAGACTGTTTTTCTTTTCTTTTAATATTTATTTTATTATATTTATCTACTATGTATTTTACTATTTTTCCTATAAAATTTCTGGAAAATTACGTTTATATTTTGTGCGTAATCGGTATTATGAATTGAATTATTAATT